>MU185051.1:9510-109771 GCA_016904865.1 Pissodes strobi
TTTTTTTAAAGCGACGAAAGAAAATCAACAAAGCAAAAAGCCGGTGAAATATTAACGTCTTTAGCAGGCATCGGGTATTTTATAAACACAAAATGCCGAGTTGTAAAATATAGAAGTCGTAGAATGTATGCGAGCAAAGGCAAAACCGAAGCCATTCAAGTTTAAAGATAAGACTGGATGTAATTTATTTGCAGTAGTCGTCAATTGTATCTTAAATAGTCTTTTTCGCGTTCGTCCGCCATGGTTGATGTACAAGCCTTATTGTCGAGCTTTGTTTCGAAGATACTTTAAATATCGTCACATCAGTGCGTGCATTTATCTTTAAGAATGGACGCACAATGTGGAAAGACGCTGCCGGCTTCGGAACTTACATAATTAAGGGGGGTCTTTATCTTATTTTCTTGTGCTGCATTTCTATCTGTTTTATGTGTTAAAACTGAAAATATCCTATTGCATTGCATTTTTGGTTGGTCTTTTTACCTATTACGCCGACAATTTACGCTTAATTCAGTTTATATATTCTTAAAAGTTGCAAAAACCTAGACAATTAGTTACTGTTTTTCGGCAAAAAATTGAAAATAGGAATCTGAAAACGAACATGTTAAATATTAAAATAGGAAGTTTAAGTTGCATAGTACACAATTGTTTACTTTGACTAATTTAACTATATATCTATAATTTTTACTGTATTTATCACTTGCAGCATTTCAGTTACTTTGCTTTTAATTTTAGATATTTACTTTCACCCAAGACTAGAAGACCCAGAAAGTAAACAAGGTGAAAAAAACTCAAATTTACAGATACATGGGCAAGAACGAACTGTCTTTTAAGCATGCAAAGTAGGCTCTAGTTTAAATGTCAGTGAGTTGGGGTAGTTGGTGAATTTAATTAAAAAGCGCCGCCAACTTGTAGACGGCACAACTCAGAAATCCCCAACATGTAGTTTGAACTAGTTTTGGCTTGGGCTTCGCAACAAAAAGAAAAACGCAAATAATAGAGTCAAAAGTTATATCAATCAAAAGTCAGATCAACAAAATTACTAAGAGCCATTATTTCATTTCATTTACACTTACTATGTACTTCCCTTTTGAGACCCTAATACTAATAGGAAATAAATGAAACAAGTAGATAGGTCAATAGAAAAATTGGTTTACTCCCAAATTATGGAAATACTGCTTTTTCAACAGCAATTTGAAATTTGACCTCAAGTCAAAATATGAAATAAAATATTATACCGTGGAATTAAATTTCTGATTTCTTAGAATTACTTGTTGATAATAAATATGTTTAAAGAAAGAAAGTTACTGATTTACATATTGCAAATTATTCTAAATAGTTTACTTCGCTTAAAATAATACCCAGGCGTAGTAGCTAGCTATTGAATACTGAACAAATTTATTGATTTTTATGTTTTTTTATAGTCGGGACACACAGAGAAGGAAAATCCTATACTCAACAAGCGGTGCGACTGCGGAGAAGACGGTGGATATTGGACTTCAAGAACTGTAGGTTGTAATTTTCGGGAAAAACGTTACGCGCAAGTCCATTCCAGAGCGAGGCAGTCCTTCAGAAAAAGGAATCTTGCAACAGCGACATCCTAGGTGTCCGCAACCTAATCGTATGTTGATGAGCAGCTTGTGTCTGGCGGGTGATTCTATTTGGCACAACTCTGGGCGGAATCATAGGTGCCTGCTCGTTCGAACAACTTCCGTAGTAGTATCGATATTACTTTTATTCGATGTTCTAGGCTATCTAAGTCTTTAGTGAACCCCTCCTCTATATGGAATATGATATATTGGGCAAGTGTTTGGGTGCCGAGCTCCACACATAGGAACAGTATTCCAGAGATGTCTTATTTGGGCCTTATAAAGCAGTAAGAGCTGATGAGGTATAGACAACTTTTTTGCTCTATAGAGTACTCCTAGCATTTGTGCTGCTTCCTTGGTGATTTTGGTGACGTGAGTCCGCCAAGTCATATTATTTTCTACGTTGATGCCCAAGAAGCTTATGGATGAGACCTGAGTTCGTGTTTGTCATGTCATTGCTAAGTCAGGCCCTGCGGTGTTTGCTCTTTTTGAGAAGACAGCTGCTTGAGCCCTTTCCGCATTAAACTGGAGATTGTTTTCCTAACCCCATTCCACGATGGCGTTCATATCCTCAATGATGACAGCAATCTGATTTTCTCACTCGAGTTGGGAACGTATTGCGGTCAAGCAATTGTTGGCCCTGTTTAAGAGATCGTTGATATAGGGCGACGCGCTTTCTCTGTAATGAAAATATTATTTTATTTTTTTCCCTAAAAGAGTAAAGATTAAAAGATGTTCAATGCTCGTGGAGCTATGACGAGTTTTACCGAGATTAGTCTTAATATACACTTACCGAATTCGACTAGATCTCATTCGTTAATATAAACACCCGGCAAGATCGGAATGCAAGGCCTTGTAGCAAGTTGTAAAGTGAGCGCGCAATTTGTCCGGTGCTCCGGAGAGAGATCCCCGCGTTGGTCGTGGAACCTGCTGCAAGGCCTCGGTTCCTCAAGGAAAACCTTGCCGGTAAGAATCGCAAAAGAAAAGATTATCACCACCAAAATTGCGAATAGTAGATTATTGAACCAAATAAAATGCCGCAGAAGCAATTCTATCTCTTTATTTCATAAAGTAATCAAACAAGAAAAAACGAAAGGGGCAGAAAGAATAGCCCTAAATAAGAGTAGGAAAAAGTTGTAATTGCAATTAGCGATTCGAAAATTTACATCTATAAAATGAGTTACGACACCGACAATTGTAGGCAGTTCAAAACTAATCAACTAACATTGAAATTATAAATATTGAATAAGATTATTTATCTGAGGTTGACCAAAACTCATTGTTGTTAAGGACAGATATAGGAATTAGTGTTTTAGCACCAGTCAAGTGCTCCTGAAGGGAGAAAAAAAATTTAAATTTAATTTTGTCTACCGCGCGGGATCGTAATCACGTAAACCGCAGAGACAAAAATGCGCAAATATGACCAGTGTTACCTTACCAACTCACAAAGAGACAATTATTTCAAAACAGACATTAACACTAAAATAATTTATTACTTAGCTTGCTTAAAGGTTTTACCGTCAGGTGACCACGGACGACTTGTTCCGGAACCAGGCTGGGTGGAAAACCCTCCGACATCTAACACGTCTCGCCGGTCCAATGGACGGTCTGGTCACACCAGGTAAGCAAGCTCCGCTAGGCCAAATCTACAGCCGTCCAGACAGGTAGGAGAGCCAACAAGTTCTCGCCTAGTAAAAGAGCTGCCAAACTCTTGCCCCGGGGGAAGGACAACGAAGTTCTATCGGTTCTAACCAGGTGGAAGGACCCTAGGAATGGAAACATTCCCTAGTAACGAGTCACAACGATATGTGAATCGATTGCTATTATATACTCTTTTTCCAAAAAAATATTATTAATTCAGCAGAATTTCAAATTACCGATTATACAATTTCTTTTTATTTTAATTCTAATTTAATAATGAATCAGAAGTTAAAAGCCAACAAAGAATAAATGAGAAAAAAAACATCAGTGCAAAAATATATTAGAGCAATCGAAATATTTACAACTAAAACTTAATATTAGTTATGCCGAAAACTAAATAGGTTCAGTTCGCCCAAGGGAATCCGACATCATCAGTTAAAAATAATAGTACAGCCTTTTAAAAAAAAGACATAAACAGTCCATTAATTCGGACCGAGTTTGGCACCGCAAAAATAAACGTACATAATCGTTGAAAAGAGTATCTAACAGCAATAGTACAAAATAAAAGATAAATGAATGTAATTAAATGAATTGTTCCTAGTCTGGTACGGATAAAATTCATACCATATTGATAAACTTTAATAAAAAAATATAGCGAATTAAACAAATAAATGGTCTGAGTGACCCTACAATGTTATTATTAAATAAAAGGTATCTCTTCACGACTTTTAATATTTCAAGTGAAAAGTTCAAGTACGGTCCACATAGCGAACCAAGAGCAGCAAAACATATTTGAATAACACCATCGCACTAAACGTGTTTGGCAAATAGATAATCCGAACGACTTTCCAATATTAATATCAAAAAGATAGCGTGCCTCTACCTTTAATTTAATAAATCGAGAGCAAGGTTCACTAAAATAAACAACAATGAACGAAAATACGCCGAAAATATGTACTCTACATTTTACGACATGATCTGAGGGCTTCCCTTATTACGGTATCTAATAATAAACGAAACTGCATTAACTAGCCCCTAACAACGGAATTTCCCGGTTTAGAAAATAATTAAATTCAACAACCCACACGAATTTCTAGAAGTTGATTGCAAGATTAAATAATAAAATTAAAGATAAAAACCATAATTTCCCATTTCACTGATTCTAACTCCGGTAATATAAAAAATTCCATGAAATTAGCGGTCTTAACATTAATCGCAACTAATGGCTGTAGAAAATAGTTGTTGCCCTTGATAAATCGAAATCAATGGTTAAATTCGTATCTAAATCGCCCCGGAAAGATCAAGTAAGTCGAACCACTAAAATTACCGAAAATCTACATTACATTTCGTCGGGAAAAAAAATAAAATGATTAATTTGGCTGGTTGCAAAATCCCAAGAATGAATAACAACGACAATTTTATTCAAACACAATAGCTTCAATTAACCTAACTAACTTGACATTATGCCAACCAATCAAGCCAATATCGAGTGCGAAATGAATGAAAACGGTTATTATTAATGATTATTAAATAATAAACTAGACCATCCGAGTAAGGTAAAAGAAATCCCCAACCTTAATTAATCGCTAATTGGGATGACGTCACGCCGAGCAATTTAGCTTATTAAATTGAATTCGAAATTAATGAAAAGTGAAATAATACAACCATGCCAATACTAAAGATTCAAGAACACAACACATTCTGCATTTTATAAAGAAACTTACCTCTCTTAACCTTCCATTAGGCGCGTGGCTATTTACAACATCGTTAGTCGCGTTGTGTACCGCAGATACATATGAAAAATATACTGTTTAAATTTAAAAAAAAGATTCTGATAGTTTAAAAATCGTTAATATTTATTATATCGTTTTATAAAATATATCTTAACGAAGTTAAAAACTGACCAAAATTATATAAATATTAATCAGAAGAATCAATACTGGCTTCATCTGTATTCAGGCATTTGCCATATACTATTATCTTAGCGTGTAATTTTAAACATAAGTACGTTTAACATTTTTTACATATGCAGAAAAAGAAGTTTTTTTTGTTCGTAGCATGGCTGGCATCATTTTCTTTTGTTGGTTTTCCAGCTGTTCTTCGATTAACTCGTTGTTAGTCGACAAAATCCGCCGTAAATGCCTCGGCGTATAACAAACTTTAAAAATTGACTGCACAACTGAAAGACTTCTCTGGAAAAAGGACCGTAACTCCAAAGCTGAACAAGGCGTCGCTTTCACGCCTCGACAGATCAAGTCTCTACGCAGGAAATTTTACTGCGACGCTTTTCAACGCTCCAAAAAACGGACCTCCTAGGTCGGAATAAATTTCGTACTTCGAACGGACGCATGAATGGTACCGGGGCGTACCAAAAAATCACCTCTAGTTGGCGACCGAACCGGTATGTTACAGCAGGAACAATGTGGGAGATAATATACACTCTTGAGGAACCCCGGCATTGATTTTATGTGGCCCTTGTATTTTGATAGGAAGTTCACAGGTTGCGGGGATAAGATTGTGGTCTGATGGACAGTTACAGTGTAGAGGTCACTAATGAAAATGAATCAAAGCATAAATAACACAACATATTATGACCGATATTTAAGGCATTTTCGACATGAAGTAAGAATTGAAGCGATTAAGGCTCATAAAGCCGGCGGGAGTGCAAATGCATCTCAAAATTTATTTTGACGTTTAACATACATTTATAATTTCATCAAACATCATATCCTCTCAGTAGCTGTTCAGATATCGTTACATGGTCCTCTAATAATATTAATTATTTATTTGAAATGTTTGGTTCTAAATTATAACAAAATAATTGATGTGGGGTGCTTAACCACCCTACCTGGACATTTCTAGGTTATGTTCTGAAGATTAATTTTTAGTACAGACTCACGAATCCCTATGGCTGGGTCATATTACCGGGGTTATGTATTTTTTCGACAATTTTACCGTTTATTTTAATCAATACGTTGTTACTTTCTTGGGGATTTTACTTCCCACTGACAAAACGTCTGAAACCGTGGGCGAATTAGTTGCTATTTGCAGTTGGGTGCGGCATAATCCAAGATGAGCCAGCGATTTTTGGACTTTTCCACAATAATAATCTAAACGACAATGAGTTGAACTTTTTGTTAGAAAATGACAATTCCGAATTTGAAATATTTCTAGATGAATGAGAGGAAACAAGATACTAAGTTTACAAAGACTATGTTTCAAAATCAGAAGAAGATGCCGATGAAATTATAGAGAACAAAATGCTAGAACTAAATGTTGATATGACTGAGGCAAATATTCAGATTATTGGCGTTCCGATTTATATTTGAAGAGATGGTTTAAAGTGACCCAGGATCCCTACAAATGCAGTGAAACGAATTTTTGAAACAAATGTAATCAAAATCCCAGGGTCGCTGCCGCATTTGCTAGCAAGCAGATGGCCGAAAAGATCCTAGGAGATGTACAAAATGGCAAAAGTATACATTTCCGGGGTAATCAAAGAAAGAAAATTTCTTTCAATAATATAATAATTAAAGTAAAAATTAGAGTTTTACTTTCTCGGTTCATTTTTAGTTAAATAAATGCTTTGCTAGTTGGCATTGACTTTATTAGCTTGATAAATTTAAGAGGAATATCAAGATAATATAAATATATCCAGGTTCATGAGGGGTGCACTTGCACACCATTTGGCCTGTTATGGGAGTTGACTTTATGACTCAGATTCCAAATCTTATTACTTTGAAATGTCATCACATGAAAGTCAGTCCATGTTTTCTGGAGATTCTAGTGGTTTTTCTCAGAACATCAGCAGAAAAAGGTTTTCAAAATAACGCAAAGAAGCAGGAAATAGAAGATCTAGAACACGTAAATAATATATAGAAATTCATTTGCTTGAGGTCATTTATCAAGCAGCAAAGTGTTTTCGTATTTTTGGATTCTTCAGTCATTCAGACAGTTGACACAAACAAAAAATATAAATAAATGAAGAGTCGATGCGGAGCAGAAAAAATGTCCTGCATACAAAGCAGACAAGTTAGAATAAAATCACTTACAGGGCTTTCGACTTTAGCTGGTTCTGTATGATCTGTCCATCAAAATGTAAAATACTTGTGGGACAAGCAGATTGAGAATCCATATGTTGTTCATGCTACTATGAGCCTCTGTTGGTTTTCGTTTTTGCTCAAATATCTTTTATACAAGAGAAACCGATATAAACTTGCAGCTATTAGAGGAGCCTTAAAAAAAAATACTACAAATTGTCAGAAATGATATTCAACTTCAGAATACTCATGTGCAGTCGGTTTCGCTTCAGAAAATTTGACCCATTCAGAAATATATTATTGTGCACTATATCAATGGAAATATACCCTGTTCTAAGCAAGGGAGATCGTATAGTGTGTCAAGGGCAGCTTTGGATGTGCTTATGAGACGAGTTAAACCCATGCAGGGTTCTGGTTAAAACATCACGGTTGATGATGTTTCGCTAATATCAAGATGGATTTGCTACAGGAGAAGTCCATAAATAAGTTTATAGAAATCTGTCATGTAGAGCCAATAGCACGAGCACCTTAGCAAGACACCCCCTCCCTCTCAATATTTCCGTACGTAAAATGAACGTCAGACAAGATTAGATGAATTGCTGATCATTACAAAATCAAAACGGTCTTTAGCACCATCTTCAAACAAAACCTTGTTCACCTAAACAGAGTCTGTCTACTAGATACCATATGAATGTGGGGATTTGCATATTGGGGAAACAAAGCGTCATTTAAATGTAAGAATAGAAAAACACGAAAAACACACACAGACAGAGGAGCAAAGATCACTGACTATTATGTTTGGTCCAAACAATAACACATTATATATTCTGAGGCTCCACGCAGGGCAGGGAAAAAGGTTCAAGTATAAAGAAGCTGTTTCCATTAAAACAATGAGAACATATTCACCAATCCAAGCCTAGAAATACCCACTATTTGGCAACCACTAAAAAAGCGCACCAATGCTGGTGCCCTAATCAGATCCTGAAGTGCCCTCAGCTCTTCTTAAACTTCTCAGAACCAAACAATTGCTGCTATATCTGGTATCTAATAGAATACGACCGATTTGGTTTTTATTCTACCAGCGACAGAGACCCATTTTTTTCTTTGAAAATTATTTTATTCAAACATTCTTGATTTGAGTAGTATATTTTTGGATCCATTATTATTTCTCAGGTCGTGAAGGCTGTGTTTTCTATGGTGGATATGTACAAATCTTTATAGCCGACTTTTACACTGAAATCTCTTTCGATATTTAGTTCTTTCAGCTGACTATAAAATGCATGTTTTATTGCTAATATTTATACAAGGGAATAGTAGTACACTCTTACTAATATTTACTTGTTGGATTCCGCTCCACCTGTTCTCGTGTACGGATATTTTACCTCTGGATTTTTTAGTCTGGCTTCCAATTTCTTCATCGTTTGGGCAGATATAATGCTTAGTAGATTCCATTTTCCTGTATTAATCATCTACTGCCGTAGCATTTATCATCGTGAAAGGTCCGTTCTTGTCTGAGATGCATTCTATTTAAAATTATACTGCAGAATAATAATATTGCTATTAGACAAACAAGAGATCAAAATACAGCTGACAATATTTACAAACATCTTAAGATTGCAATTATTTTTAACGTGGCTTTTGTAATCATGTTTTGTACTTCTATTTAGAAAATTGTGTAAATATAGCTTTCAGTTAACTTGTTTTTCACTGGCAACAGGCATGAATGAAATCTAAGTAACCCTAGCGCGATCCTGTCTTCACAGAAGCTTCTAAACCTGAGACCGGATTGGTGGAAGCAACAGCTTCAACATCGGGTGGCAGAGAGGGAGCCAAATCCCTCTCAAAAAATGTCGCACCTCGACCTGAAAGGGAAAGGAAAGTCCATCCCTGGCAAGGGGAACAAAGGGTCGAAAAAACAAGGAGGTAGGGCCCCCTTGGATGAGCAGACTGGGAAGAAAAATGGAAAATAAGACCATTTTTCTGCAGGCCAGTCTGCAACATGCCAAGGCTGCTTCATACATCCTTGGCAAAACTTTTAATGAAGGGCGGGTAGATATCGCCCTTCTCCAGTCGGAGGAAGAACATCCATCTACTGGTTGGATGTGATGCCAATGCGCACCATGCAGTGTGGGGCAGCACGGACACCAACCAAAGAGGTGAGTCATTATACAATTATTTACTAGGGGAGGGGCTGGTTGTTACTAACAGGGGCTCTGAACCAACCTTTGTAACTGCCAATAGGCAGGAGGTATTAGATCTAACGATCAGTGATAATCTCTTATCCACAAGAATCTCAGATTGGATAGTGCCATCAGAGCCCTCGTGCTCTGATCATAGACATATTCTCTTCAATCTGAAAACAGGGGAAAGACCCATCTTTGAATACAGGGATCCTAAGTGCACTGATTGGGCTTAGTCTTACCCTTCAGGAGCAGATGCGGACCTCTATTGCAAAGATATCAAATCGTGATGAGATTGAGCTGGCCTCGGAGCAACTCAGGACAGCCATAAATACGGCTTATCATGAAAACTGTCCAGTCAAGACTAAAAGGGACAACAGAGGAACCACTTGGTGGAACAACTCCCTTGACAAACAAAGGAAGGAGGTTCGTAAACTCTTTAATAGAGCTAAAGAGACCGGCACATGGGATCAATACAGAACTGCTCTAACGAATTACAACAAAGCCATCAGATAGGCAAAAAGGAATTCGTGGGAAACCTTCTGCCAGGGCATAACAGATGCACCTGACAGTGCAAGGATCCATAGAATCCTCTCTAGAGAACCCGTTCAGGAGTTAGGATCACTAAAACGACTTGACGGATCCTTTACGGAATCTGGCATGGAGACGTTGGAGCTTCTGGCTAGGACTCATTTCCCGGGATGTCGGATTTTGCATAATGACGAGGAGGAGCCTATTTGGGACCGATCAAATCGGCCAAAAGCGGGTGATTGGATTGTCCCCAAGAACATCATTAATGCATCAACAATTAAAAGTGCTATTCTATCGTTTCAGCCTTTTAAATCACCTGGTGAGGACGGAATATTTCCAGCACTGCTGCAGAACGGTCTGTCTATTAACACCGTTCTTAATCAAACTTTTTAGACCCAGCCTAGCGAGTAATTATATACCTAGCAGCTGGACTAAATTCAGAGTGGTGTACATCCCAAAAATGGGACGTAGGGAATCAACACCTAACTCATGGAGACAGTCTGACCTCCTTTCTGTTGAAATGCATGGAAAAGATACTCAAAGTGCACATCAGAACGGGTGAACTTGGTGAGTATCCACTGAATGCTCACCAATATGCGTATCAGACCGGCAAATCTACAGAACTAGCACTAAACAACCTTGTCGGGAACATAACAAAAGCGTTAGAAAGCAAGACTATCGCGATGGGTGTGTTCTTAGACATCGAAGGTGCATTCAATAATGCATTACCAAACTCCTTATACACAGCATTAGCTGAAAGAGGGGTTGAACCACAAATAAGGAACTGGATCGGAAGTATGTTAAACTGCAGAGTGGGCACAACAACCCTACAGGGGGAGAGCTACAGATTCAGGGCTGTTAGGGGATGTCCGCAGGGTGGGGTTTTGTCGCCCCTTCTGTGGTCTCTCCTGATGGATGGTCTGCTGGCGGTCCTCTCGCTGTGGGATGTGGAGGTGCAGGCATATGCGGATGATCTAGTAATACTGATAAGAAGCAACTTACAAAGAACTATTTCAGAGGATCTGCTAGAGGTGCTGACCGTGGTCTATGACTGGTGTGAAAGGGAACAACTATCTGTGAACCCACACAAAACAGTTACAGTACCGTTCACAAGGAAGAAAACGCTGGAAGATCTAAGACCACCTTCACTCAAAGGAGAAACTAGTTAAGTATCTGGGAATTACCTCAGATAAAACACTTAACTGGAATGCGCATCTGGATGAAATTGCCGCAAAAGCGAAACTGTCATTATGGACCTGCAGACGCATTTGCGGCAAAACATGGGGCATACATCCCAAACAAATGCACTGGCTCTATATCGCGGTCATAAGACCAATGATAACATATGGGGCAGTAGCTTGGTACTCTAAGAGCTTACAGAGCTCCGCGAGAATCAAATTATCTACCTTACAAAGACAAACGTGTCTGGCAATTAGTGCCGCTTTCGGCACTACACCCACGGCAGCGCTTGAGTGTCTTCTAAATCTGCCACCTCTTCAAATAGTACTGGAGAAGGAGGCTAGATGGGCGACGTATAGATTGACAGAGGCGTTGATCAACAATCCGCAGGCGATCATCATGGTGCCCAACAGGCTGGAAAATGCCAATGAGCAGGACAGTGTGTTGGGTCTACCATCAGATGTTATGCCTACCAAAACCACCTATTACCATGCCTATGACGTCCTCCTACCAGAGAGGAACGAATGGGCGAAGGACTCTGAAAATCTGAGAAGAACAGAGAATAGTTGTTTCACTGACGGCTCCAAGACCAATGATGGTACGGGAGCCGCTGCATGAAATAAAAATGGTAAGGTTGAGCTTAAATGTTCCCTAGGCATACATGCAATCATTTTTCAGGCTGAAGTTAAGGCCATTGATATGACTGCACAGTGGCTCATCGATAGAAACTGGAAAGGCAAGTCAATCAAAATTTTCTCGGACAGTCAAGCAGCTCTAAAAGCTCTTGATTCTAGCCGTTGTTCATCCAAGACAGTATGGAACTGCCAGGAACTACTCACCAAACTAGGGAGAGAAAACAAACTTACATTGATCTGGATACCTGGACATACAGGATATGAAGGCAACGAAAAAGCTGATGCTCTTGCGAAGCAGGCGGCCGCAACGGCCTTTATAGAACCAGAACCAGTACTGGGAATAGCTTATAGCACAGCTAAAAAAACCCTCTCCAGGTGAACACAAAATCAATTTGTAGATAAGTGGAGAGAGTTACCAGGCCTAACTCATTCAAAGTTGGCGGTGAATCTGCCATCAGGAGTGAGAACCGGACAGCTTCTTCAACTTGGCCGGCAGCAGGTACAGGCTGTAGTTGGCATGTACACTGGCCACTGTCGGCTAAGAAGCCACATGAACAAGATAGGGCTCTCCGAAGAAACGGAATGCCGCTTGTGCTTGGAGGACGAAGAAACAATGGAGCATGTTATATGCCACTGTCCAGCAATGGAAAGAACCAGACAAACGGTGTTTGGAAATACTCAAATCACACTTGCAGATTTGAAAACTATCCACCCCAGAAAGCCGTTCGATTTCTTGAAAAGGATCGAGCCTCTGGCATAGTGGAAAACACAGATGTGAGTCACAATAGACCAATGGTCGCAGTGGAGGGTCCTATTTGGACCCACTCACGTGTACAAATACAATACAATACAACCCTAGCGCCAGTTATTTGTGGATAGGTGATCGCTAATAGAGACAAGGCATAAATATGGTATTCACACTAGTTTTAGTTTTTAAGCTGTAATAAAAAATGGCTCTGTCATAATGAAATTGACAATATATGATAAGACATGTAGTGGCTACGTCCAATCAGATAATAAATGTGTTTGGTATAGACATTGTCAGATTTCAATTTGGTATTCCGTTCACAATATAGGTTTACTGAATGTAAAGATAAATAATTGGTACCTGGACTATTTCACACAAGCAATATTTTATTGTAATAAACTTTGATATGGAAGAAAACAATGCCATTTCCAATGCCTGTTATTTCTGCATATTTTTTAGATCTAAAAATAATTTACTATAACGTCTATTTTCAAAGAGCTTCTCGATCTTGGCTTTTATTTTGCCCTAAAATTAAAGGAGTTCTTATTAAAAATATAGCAAGCAAAGAAACAAGGCAGGCACGAGAGGAAGCTTCCAAAGATTAACTTATTACTATATAAAGAGGAGGAAGCAGAGCTTTTTAATAAAATATTTCCATTTTGAGCAGTGATAATCTTGCGAAGCGAAATTGTAGACCATAATTTAAACTACCTTTGAGAATAAGTAATATTAAATTCCATTTCATTGTTTTGTAGAAAAGCGAAGCAAGGACATCCTAATGTTATACTGAGTTTGTTCCAGGCATTAGTTAGAATTGCATTAAACCATAATGCCGCTAATAAGAATAATATAGTACTTCTCTGACTTATATCCTTTAACACATATTTATCTACAAAGTCAGTTCAAATATGAAGCGTACTTTACTTTTTATACGGTGTACATTGTTGTGCCTAAAACCCTTTTAAATGAGTTAGCAATATAAAATAAATAAGATGTTACTTACCCTTAAGAATGCGGCCAGCGCAACATGTGCTCCGACTTGCTCGTCGGCGTGGAAGTGGGTCAAATATTGACTATTGACTAAGACGCCACCAGTTTGAAATAACTAAATACGCAGACCCAAACTAGAAGATCCTCGGTCTTGAGAATCCTTAAGGGAGGTTCGAAAACAGATGACTATCAACTACACTTGTTTGGTTGAAGTATGTCAGAGCAAATAAAAGACGGTAACATTCGTGCAGGTTTACGTTTATTCGGCGCTTGTTAGATTGGACCTTAACGTATTGTCATATTTCTTTCAATAAACAGAATGTTATAAACATAAAAAATGCAAAAGAGGTTAATTAGAAACCAGTAATAATCTATATGCTCGTAAATATAGAACTATACCAGTTGTGTATACACACAGACTGTAATTTGAATTAAATTAAATTATAATGGAAGTGAAATAGTTAAAGAATGATTGAACAATTGTTAGGCACATTTAGCTGTAACAGAAATAACAATATAATATAACAAATAATTACGAAAGATCAAAAATTAATTTTAAACGCAATATATAAGGCATCTGTCACCTCATCATACTTGTAAAAAAACTCGTCAGGATAATACTTATTACTGCTAAACTTCGTGCGCGTCTACCATGGCATACGTCTCGCAGTTGTACGATAATAAACCTTAACGATTTAGTTTATGAAATACCGTTATGTAAAGTTATTATAACCAGATAGTCAATCAGTCCGAACAACAATGTTGATCATTTACCACAATATAAATCAAATTGTAAGAATAAGGAAATATAACATAGAAAAAACTATGAGTATTAATTGAAACACACTGATAAATATAGCAGGTATTTAGATCAACATTAATAAGCTATGCGCTTACCAATGCTAATCACCAAAAATATTGACATCAGTACCACAGAGAAAGAAATAAACACGCAATCTAATACAACGCTGAATATACTAATAGCACGCCATTAACATTATGTAGAAAGATCAAAAGTGTTTGTATACATGTGTACAACATGTGTTAGCTACTTAACTCGCTCCAACCAAAACTCGCTTCACATAAATGCTTGCTCCAAATAAAAACTTGCTCCATATAAAAAACCCTATCTACATAGGGTTTTTGATGGTGATGACGATTGGGAGCAAGGTTCTCTTCTACAGGCACCTCTTGAGGAAGGCAACGACGAAGTGTGGAAATCTTGACTTCAGGCAAAATCCAACCAATCCACAGTCAAATAATTTACTTCACCAAACTGATAACTGCCAACTTCTCTGGCCCGAAATAAGATTATCCCCATAAGGGCGAATTAGAAATTCTTAAACTTTTTATCAGGCTTACGCACTACCTCCTGGAGGATTTATCAGGAAAGAAAACGAAGTCAAGTCCTGATCGTCCACCTCGAACGTTAAGCTCAATGTTAAAGGGCCAGAAAAATTCGACCAATAGGCCCGTTTTACATTGTCCTACGACACACGTAGAATACAACAAGATGGTTGCACCAAATTTAATAACATCTTCAATATGCAATAAAACGAACTTAAAGCTGTGTGATATTATGTATGGCTGGCAGGACAACGAAAACTGACGATAAAACCATTATTCACAATGACCATACAAACAGAAATCACTTCATCCCGGCCGGCGGCCATTTTAAACTACTGGCATCAAAACCGCTTTACACATTAATCCGCGGCGCAATAATTCAGGCCTAAACGCACCTTTAGCCAAGAGCCTACGTCTCTGTTGCGAAACAACCCGAGCAGTGTTGCCAAATTTAGGGAACCACCAAATCATCTTGCCTGCATACTGCCTGCATCAATCAATTATGTTGTTCTTGCTGGCTTGGTCCGCAAACACATCAAAATCGCACGAGGATCGCTAGAGAAACATGTACATCTGGCAACATTCCACGAATATCCCGCAATAGGCAACCAACAATTATTATTGTCCAGAGAGTTACACACATGACTCTTGTGAATGAAAATAGATAACCAGCTTCCGCTAGACTTACAGCTTGTTTAAAGTGAAGTGGTCTGAAACTTATTAGTAAAGGTTCAATCCTAGAAATTTGAGGGCAACCTAGACGTGACTAATACTTGATTTCTTCAAAATGTATCTTTGTGTTTTTGAAGGAGAATTCATGAACTATTGAGTTTTTTTCATATTTTTGTGTTTTTTTCATATATATGAGGAAATGCATATTTCAAGAACTATTGCATATCCATGCATATTTTGCGATTTCTGTGTAAATTTCTTACATTTTACGGCACCTGCGGCCGCGCCGTCTGGATGGTGCGGCGCCTGAACACATGAACTCGATTTAGATTGGGATTTCCCTAAGGGGGCAATAAATAGGCTAATAAAGTAACAAAGTACAATTAATAATAAATTACATCAGTATGTGCGTTTTTCTGGCCAGACGTTTTAACTAGATTTTTTTAGCTACACCTTATACTTTCTATAAATTATTTATTTGTTTACATTTGTTACAGTTTACTAGTATTATTGAGGTTGTCGTTAGTATTGAACGCCCAAACAAAGTGAAAGTGAAAACGAAAGTGATGATTATATCGAAAATTCGATATACTTTGTGGATAAAGCCTTATCCAGAACTTGTTTTGGACGGCGATCATGTTTTGCAAACCCTGTTCAAAAGTTGTTTCCTGCTCGAAGAAATTCCAAATAGACCAACATATTAAGCTGCCGTCTCACATTGCTAAGGTTAATAACTTGAAGTCCGGTCACATTCAATCAACGTTGAAGCAGTATTTTGAGACTTTCAAAAATGAAAACCATGGCCAGTCAGAATTTAGCGAAGATCTGTCTAAAATATTTTTGGCTGCTAATATTGCTTTAATCAAGCTGACCAAC
The DNA here is from genome assembly GCA_016904865.1 of Pissodes strobi. Lineage (NCBI taxonomy): Eukaryota > Metazoa > Arthropoda > Insecta > Coleoptera > Curculionidae > Pissodes > Pissodes strobi. The sequence goes on from MU185051.1 coordinate 25,936, forward strand.
ACAAGTAAAGCCTTTTCTGCGAAAATATTCAAAATTTATTGCTCCAGATGAATCAGCATGGAAAAACGTCGTTCGAAGAGTGTTTGGTAACGTTGAAAATTCATAGCAGAAGAACCTGGAAAAGCTTATCTCATAGCTGTAAAAGAAATGAAAAAAACAAACCACCTTACAGTTACCCATTTTATTCAAGAAACATAGACACATTTCGTTTTGACCAATTCAGTTCCTATAGATCAAATTCTTGTTCTGTTGTCCGATGATGCGTCGTATATGGTAAAGGCAGGCCAGAATTTAAAAATATTTTATGAAATTTTTATTCATGTAACTTCCCTAGCTTACGGATTAAATATGGCTGCGGAAATTATTACAGCTTCTTTCCCGTTGGTGCAGTTTTACAAGTCGAATTTGCCCAGAGTACCGTTACCACCTGAGCCTGTCGTGACCAGATGGAGTACCTGGATTTGTGCGGCAATACTTTATCCAGATAATTCCCAAAAATTTAAACACTAAAATTCACAAATGTCTGAAGATTCGCTGTTCATTCAAAAATATAAATAAATAGTTTAAACTGTAAAATGGAACCACAGTTAATGTATATAAAGTGTAACTGTTTATTTCTAGCAAACCTTGTAGCATTTTCAAATTTTGGCATGAACAAATGCTACTGCTTTGCTTAGTTTATATTTTATTTACAAACACAATTTAGTTTGGATTATTCCAATATAGGTACAGTGTATGAAGTACATTACCTTGTTTTGTCTTGAAAGTTATTGAATACACTTTCTATATTTACATTTATGATGTATTAGATACTCATGATATGATCATAGCATCAAGACTGAATTTTACCCCTTGCAGAGTCGTAGGTACTTGACTAGGTTCGGAAATCTCTTTTAAAAGTTCTAGTTGTGCAATCCAATTTGCTAGGCTATTAATTTCATTGATTTTTATACTTGAGCTCTCTTTTTATTACTCGGGATAATGCTCATAAGCTTTTCTTTGATCTAAAAGTTAATAAAAACTTAAAAATTTGTTCGATACAAATGTAACCTTGAGTGTGTCTATCATTTTAAATCAGTTGTTTGCAGTACCTACCTCAAACAATTTGGAGATCATAAGAGTCGTCTAATGTAGATTATAATTCGTATATCTAATTGTGTTTTCGTGTATTGTTTCCTTTTGTTTTATTTATCATTCGAAGAGATTTCCTGTTTTCATTTCTTGTGTCAAAATGCCACTCACCAATGAGTGACATTAAGGCAGGTACACCATATGATTTTAACAATTAATAGACAGGTTCAAGAATCGACGTTCCCAAGTAACAGTTCCTTTTAAGGCGTATTTACTTGCTGCTTGACGAATGTGATCTGGAGCAGAAGTTCGATTGGCCGAGCTGTGACGTGGATGCGCTCGCACTCGCACTCGCTATTTCAGCTATGGTAAGTTGGCAGCAATATTTCAGGGTCAAAGTGTTGAAATTTGTTCCGGGTTCTTTCCTTTTCGTTAGACCGGCGAGGAGTCGAGACGGTCGAGAGGTCTGCATACCTCGTGGAACCTTTTCGAGGTGTGAATCCTCATGGACTGGTTTAAATAATTAGAGTCGTTATTTTATGATATTTTTGATACGTTTATGTATTTGGATTCGAACCAGGGCCATGGAGGTTACCTATGTTAGTTTTTGTTGAGTTATGAGAATCCTAGCTCCACGTGGTAAGTTACCAAAATTTTCATGCAGTCTTTCAGTGGAATTAATTCTATTTTCCAATCTTTCTAGAAGAATCTATGTTTTGCTATAGCTCTCATGTTGCTGATCCTTGGAATGGCCGATTATTGATTTTGGAGAAGTTTCTAGAATGGGCACTGTTCGTTTTGTTCGACTGGCACTTAACAGGCAACAGGGCCTATAGATAGATCTATAGGTAAGATGAAAAGCTAGTAAAGTTATAAGTAATCATTTCAATGTTAGATATTTACTTTTTGCTAAGACAAACAATTGTTTTTAGGGTCCTCTCCACGGGTACCGCTCTGGCACACGTATATCGCTTTGCCTAATTGCGATATCATTTCCAGCGTGTTTTTGGGTTACTTGCGTGTATTAGGTTTAAACCACCGATTGCGTGTCATCCCCTTATTGCTTAACATTGGCTGGAATTAATGTACCAAATCTGGAAATGTCGAGTTATGATTTAAAGTGCTCTGGAGTTGCATGGACCGTACATATACTGATACTGGTATAAATTTGGAGAATAAATTTAACTTAGAAAAACCTACTTCATAAGTTGTAAGTCATACCATTTACCTTTTTATTTGTAAGGCTGTCTCGGCGAATTTAGATTATCTGCAGATTGAGGGATTATACACATATTTTATTTTATATTATTGCGGCAGAATAAAATTCACGAATTTTAAACCCTGTGTGCTATTTACCATCATTCTAGTGACCTATTATTGGGTATGCGGAATATTTGCCTAACAGTTTGTATCTGACACCGTTGTTGATAATAGTCAATATTATGTAAGCGTCTTTTCTAATGCTTTATTGCTTATATATGTGTTTGTAATTGTACTGTATAATTGTTATTTTATATCAAGGGATCTCCTCATTAGTAGGAAAAGAATAAAGTATTTATTTTGGGGAAGAATTATGCCTTATTGATAAGCTCCTCCAAAAATTACTTTTCAGGATTTAACATTATAGTTTTTCTTTTTCGAAGTTAAGTCCCAGAGGTTTTCCAAAAGGACTTAGGAAAAGTTGCCATAACTTTAGATGAAACACAGTTTAAATCCATGAAAATGACTCACGTTTACCGAAACTTGGTCTGAATTCATGAATATGTGATACGTAAGGAAATCAAGAGTAATTTTTGAAAATGATGCTTGAAGTATGAAACCAGTTCTCAATTCCTAAAGATGTTCAAAATTTTGTTAAAATCTTGACGATGTTCTACATTAATCAAAATTAAGCCTAAATCCTTAAAGACGAGCAGCATTAGTCGTGACCAAGTCTAAAACCATAAAGTTAATGAGAATTGGCCAAAAGCAGGTCTAAATAATATATGAATATTAATTATTATTAAAAATTAGGGTTTTATCAAGAGGAGAAATCTCGTCTCGAAGGGAATTTCTCGGCTCGTCTCCGGCATCGAGACAAGAACCAACAACTCTAATCTCGATGTATTTCTCGAAAAACATTTCTCAACCTCGATGTGAGAAACTTAAAATTTCGAGAGTTTACTCAGTTTTGTTTTAGTATATATGATAAACTGGGGCCTACGAATGAAAAAAAAAACCTAATTCTTTGTGTGAGATTAATCATGATTTAAAAGGTTATCCTATTTCATCCGAAAATTGGGAGCTAGTTAGCCGAATCTTTAATTATCTAAGTGTTTTTAGAACATTATCAGATTCATTTCAAAGCGAAAAATATTGCTCATTACTTATGGTCGTCTTGGGAGTTTCTTTAGATAATCTGGAAACCTGCTCTTTTGAACTAGATAATCAAATAGATAGAAGTGCAATCGACGAACTAATTATACAAGCTCTTCAAACGCAAGGAATAAAATTGTAAAACACTATTCAAAAAAACAATTGGTTATACTTCGTTGTATTAATATTAGATCCATGACATAAAACGACTTTCAACTTCAAAAAAATTGGAAAAGAGATTTAAAGGAAAAAGCGATATCTAAATTGGAAAAGTGTATAAAAAATGTATTATGTTTCTTCCAATAAGGACAATTCTTCAACATCGCGTCCTTTTGTCGAATCTGATAATGATAATGACGATGATGAGAACAATTTTAATTTGCAAAGCAGCCATAGCAACAAAGAACGAAACTGGAGAAAAGAAATTGACGAATAGTCTTTGAGTAAGAGAGCTGAAGGGTGAATGCAGAAGAAGATATACCAGAGTGGTGGAGAAAAAACGAGGCGATATATCCGAATTTATCAAAGATGACCCGTGATCTTTTAGGCTACATCTGTACCTGCAGAGAGATTTTTTCACATTTATTACGTTTTAAAAACTATAATGAAGAATATGAAAAATATATTTTTATTTTTATGTTTTAAACTTCGTTTTTGCTTTTTATATTATGAATAGTAAAATAGGTTTAACAGAAAAGTTTTAATTTGTTGCGTTCAAAGTGAATTAAAAGTTGTTTACTTACTTGTCTTATTATGGTCTTACTAACCTATTATAAGCTGTGAGTTTTAGCATCTTCATTCTGAGAGTTCTTCTATATAAAAGCCTAAAAGAAATTTTTTTCCACTATTAACTTAACTAATATGCATCATTTTCGGGAACTAATAAAAAATCTTTCTTTATTCTTTGTAAAAGCGCACTTTTTCGACGTGTATTAAAGAGAACAATGATATACAAAAACAATTTTTTCAGTAAATTTAATTTTTAAACAAATGACTTTAAATAGTGCAATAATTCACACCACAAAATTTGATTCTTTTGAACTTGGAGAAAAACTTTTTTTTCCCATTGAGATCGACAATTTTTAAAAAAATATCTCGATCTCGAAAGTTTTTCTCGATCTTGTCTCGAAAATAAAACTGCAGTCTTGTCTCGCTCTCGACTCGTAATATTACGATATATAGCCAGGTATAGCTCGATCTGCTCGTGCTTGCGAAGAGAAAGACCACATCAGATCTTAGTGTTTGTATGGAGTTTACATGTAAAAGCCTCTTTACATACCTTTTTAGTTGAGCCTAAGATCTCATCAGCATTACAAAACTACTGAAGAGCATTTAAGCTTTTTTTCTCAATGAACATTACGTAGTAAGTTTGTGTATTGGATTTGAAAAATATAGACCGACATCAAACTAATAATTTTGCAAGAAATTATAGGAATACCCTACCCTATTGGCATTTTGCTTCATATCTTATAAACAGGGTTAAGATCACTCTATGTGCTGGAGTAATTTTTTGCCCCTACTGGGCAACTAATTAATAAGAAAGTGTTCATTATTGATAAATTTGGTATTTTATCGAAATTCAATGCGTGTATGCGTCTTTAAATACTTATCTGACTATCTCATCTGGTAGCCTGCATCAAATTGTTCAAAAACCATTTTGAACACGTCTTCAAATCTAACGATTTAATTTTTGTACAGTTTAACATTCCACGCCACTGTCCTCGCATTCCAAACAAATTAAAATCTTGGCGATCCTACTAACGCCATCTCTTGTTTACCACGTTTATCCACTGCGTCGGCAGGCTAGAAAGCTAAAAGTTAAGCGTCCTCAAAAGGCCTCCGACCAATCATAGCGCTTCGCCCTTTATCCGGGCTGCATTACTAGCGCCATCTGTTGTAACCACCTTTACTCATCTGAAGCCGGTCGCGCAACCTAAACTCATCTGACCAATCATAGCGCTTCCCGCTATACCCCGGCGACCGAGTCGACCAATCACTGTCTCTTAACGGAGGTAATTAAGTTCGCTTCTATATTTATGATCTTTAAGAATCGATTTTAATAAAAAACTAGTTAACGTATTTCGACCGGATTTGTATTAACATTCATAAGGTTAACTTAGACAATCGCTGACGTAAAGGTTTACATAACTGCTCAGTATTTAAATTATTCGCCCTTTCTATTTCCGGAAGATGTATATCATCCCGCCGGAAGGGGCGTTAACAACTTCTTCAAGTTGCTCTAGTTCCCACGTTCTAGAATTCAGTATTGAGTAAGACGTAGTGTCTTGAACCTCGACCATGTAAGTCGCAAAAAGGCGCACCCCCGTGTCTAGCCGGCTGGCGCTAGGCGCCATGCCGGCAAGTTTTCACGTTTTGATACCTCATCATCTCTAGTTTGTTACTCAAGTGATATAGTGATATCCTGGCATAATCATCGTCATATCAAGCCTACAATAAGGTATTTATTGGCAAACTTAATGCCATTATTCTCCCGCCGAGCAATGGCGTCCCAATTGGTCTTATCCATGGGAGTTGTACAATCGAGTCCTGTCTCGAACCACACCGCACGCAATAGAGCCTAGTCTCTAAATCTCAAGTAAGTAAACGAACATGTTTACAATCACATTCTTACAAAGCCTACAAAAAGGTATATTTCGGCATCTACTGCCATTTTGGAGACCCACTGATCTCTAACTCTCAAAGGCTGTGCCATTCGCTGCACAGTCCCTAATGGTATTTTCTATTGGATTTTCAACATTCTATATTAGCAGTATACCACTGGATTGCTATACTCTTTGCCTTATTCTAATATAAGGATTACTCTGCACTGCAATGCTTTATTCTCATATAAGAATTAAACGGCACTAGTCTGCCAACATACTCAAGCTATCACAATGCTACATCCCATACGCGGATTTAGGCTTACCTATGCTACCTGCATAGTATACTTACTAATCATTCATGCGTGCACCAATAAGCCGCATTCACTACGTGCAATAATTCACTGTTTATATTTTGTGTATTTATGAGCTTTTAGTTATTTTCAAGTAAAGTAACTTATTAAAATATTCATATAATGCTAAAGCTTTTTGTTTTATTTACAAAATGACTTTAGAACTAGCCCTATGGTAAAATTTCACTGCCCAAGAGCACATCTCTTTTTGTTCAGAAAATCGACCAAGATCGACTCTGAAACACAAATAAGATAATAAAAAGCAACGTTTTTATACTGCTCCAGATGTTTAAAGGAAAATACATGTTTTCAATTCTGATATATCCTGTATTTCCTTAAGGTTAAAACGATTTAAATCACAGAAACAAGCAAGCCAAAGCCAAATGGCAGTAAAATCTTATTGATAAAATTATTCAATACCATCTAAAAAATACAAAAAATCCTGAAATTGTGAATACATTGTTATTGAAAACAGACTCAGCTTTACGCCTTCAAGAGCCGATTTTGGTCGATGGCCTCAATGATATCGAAAACATATGCCATATAAAGATTCAAATTATTCGAGATAATTTTGATGGTGCGTTCTGATTCGGGCAAAGTAATCTTCCCTAATTACATAATGACATGGTAAAAAACTACAAGAGAAGAGGACCGCGGGCCAACAGCATATGGCAGCAAACGGGCGCTTGCGGAAAAGTGCATGCATTGCGAGAGAAAGACGATTCTGTGTCTCAAAGGATCCGAAATTACTCCAGCGACCTTCATTTAAATTTCACGAAATGGTTGTCACTGAACGCTTTCGCACTAAAAATATCTTTATAGAATATTGATATAAAGTCCACCTTACACCTAAAATAAGTGACCATTCAATTCTGTCAATTACACTCTCTCAAGAAAAGATACAAAATAATAAACTGGTTAGCTTTCAGAGGTCATTTAGAAATTATGATTCAAATAAATTACAACAGAAATTGTCTAATATTGTTTGGAACAATGATATTTCTGATGTAAACACTTTAGCCACTTCTTTTATTGCAGACATAGAAAATATTATTGATAATATGTGTCTCAGGGTTAAGATAGTTCTAAATCAAAAATATCTAGACAAAAAATGGATTAATGCTGAGATAAGAGAAATGATGCAGGAAAGGGATTTTTGTATGAAAGGGCTGTTATGAATGGAAGTGAAAATAGTTGGCAAGAATACAAAACGAAAAGAAATATCATTGTCAATAAAATAAGAACGGAAAAAAAGAAATTCTATGCAGAAACAATAGATTTAAATAAAAGCAACCCAAAAGAACTGTGGAAAAACCTTAAAACTCTCTTACCGGGAAAAAAGCAAGTATTGCCAGATGAAATCAAGTTCGAAACAGAAATAATCACACAAGAGACAGAAATAGCTGATAGATTTAATAGATATTTTGTATATAGCATTGTTAGTATAATAAGGCATATACTACATGCACAAAATGTTATGCCCTTTGATATGGGAACCACAGGGCATAAAGGAATATTTAATAATTTTGAAAAATTAACAATGAGTAAAATGAAAGAAATAATAAAAAGCCTTAAACATGTGGGTGGGGGTGAAAGTGGCATCTCAAAACAGGTCCTTTGTGATGTCTATGCCGTTGGTAATCGTATTTTAGATGTTATTAATACGTCACTCAGCAATGGAGTTTTTCCAGAATCGTGGAAGTTATCAACTGTCACCCCGGTTCCCAAGGTAAACAACACAAACTTATACAATGAATTTCGCCCCACAAGAATCTAGGGACAGCCCCGCAACTCTGAGCAGAGTAATGTGGGTTGCCTAAATTCACTTTTCGCATGGGGCTCAAGAAAATGAAACTAACCAGGTGCTAACCCAATCTAACCCAAGACATGCCCAAAATCAAGAAAAAAACTGTTTAAATACAACCTTAAAAAAAATCGACGGGGTTTGAACTCGAGTCGCCGAAGTGAAGGCCAACCATGCAGACCTCTAGACCACCAGAGCACATACAGACGACTGGTTGTATAGTACATGAAAACAGTTGACGGCTCAACGTTGCAGGGCTGTCCCTTGACATGAATCATAAATACGGTGCCAAATTATGAAATAGTTATTTGTGTATTTAGAGCGCAAAGTAACGGTTTGCCGCTTGAGAAAGAATGTTACTGCGCGACGCGTAGCGGAGCGCAGTAATCTTTCGAAAACGGCAATCTTACTTTGCGCTCGAAAAACACACAGAACTTTTTCTACAGCCGCATTTTTTAAAATTAAATGCACATTTTTCTCGATACTTATTCTGAAATCAGCAAATGACTGTCAGTTTTGACATATTATATTCGGGCTTCGGGCATATTTAGAACAGGATTGCCATCAACAAACTGTAACAAACGCACGACTGTCATTTATTTATCTTAGGTTTCCATGACCATTCATAGCACACTCGACGGAAAAAGTGAGATTTTTCTTTTCCATGTTCGCGTTGGAGCGCAAAATAAGGATCCACGGCATTCGTTGATTTTGCGATTTCATTTCAATTTAATAATTAGTTATTTTGCGCGCGACTGTAGAAAAAAGTATTTTGTGTCAAAGAACAGCTGCTTAATTTCTGTGATACAAATAAACTAATTGTTCCTAATCAATCCGGGTTTAGAGAGAATCACTCTTGCGAATCTGTTGTTGTTGGCATTTGCCGTTTTTTTAGATTTTAGGAGAGTATTTGAAACAGTAGATAGGGATATTGTATTAAACAAATTATAGCGATTAGGAATCAGACATAATGTTTAAAACTGGTCTAAGTCATATTTCTGTAAAAGAGTTCAACGTCTTTCTTATAAAAAGTATTTGTCGGAGTATGTAAGTGTTAAAATATGGTGTGCCACAAGAAACAGTTTTGGGGCCGCTTTTATTTTTCTTTTATATAAATGATATGGTAAAGGTAACTAAAAAATGGAAAATTGTTCTGTTTGTTGACGACACAATGCTCTACATTATAGGTAAATACTTACAAAATATGCAAAGAGATTTAAATAATGAACTAGATAGTCTATTTAAATGGCTGTCTGTTAATAAACTAAGTTTTAATGCTGACAAGTCCAAATTTTGCATATTTGCACATTAATATAAATGGGGAAAATATTGCTTACAATGGGGAAATTAAGTACTTAGGCATAATATTAGATTCAAATTTTAACTTTCAAGGTCATGCTGATTATGTCATGTGAAAATTTTCAAAAAAAGTTGGCTTTATAACTCGAATAGGTAAAAATTTATCCATGTACACAAAATTACAACTATATAATATTATTGCGCTTCCACATTTACAATTTTGTTCCACTTTACTATACAATCTACCGCAATGCAAAATATATCAAATGGAGAAAATCCAAAACAGAGCCATGAGACAAATATTTAAATGACTCTGGTATACGCCCATTAAATGTATGTTAAGTGTATTAAATATGTTGTCTGTGAAACAAAGGGTCATGTTTAATATGTATCTGTTTCTTTTTAAACTAAAATATGGTTTGTTACCTAGTTATTTATGAGATAAATTAAAGGTATTTGAAGATGTACATAGTTATCACACAAGAAATCGTACAGATTTTGTTTTGTTGAATCGGTGAAATTCAAATCAATTGCTTAACTCGGTTTTGTACAGGGTTATCCAACGAGGACTAGACAAGGCGATTTTTTGATTTTCCCTGTACCTTTATAAAAAAATTGAAATAGCCATCTTATGTAATTTTCTCCCGCGAATTCGGATATGTTCAGCAAAAAACAATTGAACATCAAATGAAAGTGCTAGGGGTCACTTTGATATTATTTTAAATGAAACACCCTATATATTACTACATTTTTGGACTCTCTAGAAAAATCTGAACACATTTTGTGCATAATATCCTATACCTATCTTCAGCTGTTTACCAAATATTGACAGTTCTAAAATCTAAACCGCACAAGATTAAAGAAAACGGTTTGCACGTTCCTATCTTAAGTTTTCATAAACTATCGGATGACAGTATCTTCGAATTTAACCCGCGGATAAAATTAACCGGAACTTTTAGACCTCCGGTTAAATTTAAAGTTACTATCATTCGATGGCTTCTGAAAACCCAAGATAGGAATGTGCAAACCGTTTTCGTTGATCTCGTGCGGTTTAGATTTTAAAGCCTGTCAATAAAGTGTCAAAATGCCCGACTTTCAACTATCAATATTTGGTAAACAGCTAAAGATAGGTATAGGATATGATACACAAAATGTATTTGGATTCCAAAAATGTAGTAATCTACAGGGTGTTCCATTTAAAAAAATATCAAAGTGACCCCTAGCACTTTTATTTGATGTTCAGTTGTTTTTTGCTGAACATATCCGAAGTCGCGGGAGAAAATTACATAAGATGGCTATTTCAGTTTTAAATTAAGTTTTGTTTAGTTTATTTTATGTAGTTTTAGGTAAGTAGTGTTTTTGTAGTTTAGGTTTATATTAGGCAGTTTTCATTATATGTACGCTTTATAATATGTCTCGCTTTTTATATTTTTTGAAAATTTAACCATTTGGTTGTACTTAATAATTAATTATAAATTGTTGTACTTATATGTAGCGTCTATTCTTTACGTCCGGAGGTAAAAGAGCAATATCAAAAGCTTCAGCTTCTTGAAAATTTTCATCAAATCGTCAGTTGTGGGTGGTCCTCTGTAATAAACATATACATATTACATAAAAAATTTCACATTTTTCAAAATTTTCAAAAAAGAAAATAAAAGTTTAAAAAACAAATTATAAGGCCGAAAATCTTATACACCTAATTATTAATTATACAATTGGCATCATTGCGATATACCTAAGCTACTTGTCACAAACGCCTATCGTATGAATTTTCATACTTAAAAATGTAACCCAACACTAATTCAAATTTATTTTTATTTATTTATTTATTACAACTTTAGGATGCTACAAAACTAAGTTCCAAAAGGCATCCACTTTTTACAATAATTTTATATTGGGATGTTTTAATATCCTAAAAAGTCCATAATAACACATACATAAAATATAATATAATAATCTAGATTACCTATATTAAACTAAACCTGCGTAAGAAATAGTTGTTTTAAATTTGACTTAAACGTTGTGATCAAATTCAAACTATAATTTGCATTGGTAAATTATTGATAAAACGTGGTCACAACAATTTTATGACAAAATATTTTTTATACATGCATATAAAATACCATTCTTAGGATTATATAAAATATATTTATTTTCCAATTTCTTTGGAGCACATAATATGCTTTTTTCTTCAAACGTCAGTAAATCCGTCATTACTCGACTGTGTAGGCGGCAGTGAAGTTTCACTTTTCCTCCGCCGGAGCTTTACTTTTCACTTTTCCGCCGGCGGAGGTAAAAGTGTTACCATAGCAACATAGATACAAACAAACAACAAAGCAAGCGTCAACAACTCAAGAATTATTAAACTAAAATTTGTATTTATCACTCAATTTGTGCACTGCATTTCTAAAAATCACTAATTTAGGAACAAATTGGTTATTAACTTAATCGAACTTACTCAGTAACTGCTTATCAATACGGAATTAAAACGCAATCGGAGACGCAATTTTAAAAAAATAATTATTGTTGACAGTGTCCATTGACAGATTTATGTTACATTACTATAGCAACGACCTGTGCATATTCACCGATACCGGTATAAACCGCCTTGCAAACCAACTTATCTTTGATAATAATTATTATTATTACTATTAAAAAGATATATTTTTGCATTAATTTGTCGACATTTGAAGAAAAAACAGCATATTTTATGTGGAGGAAAAGTTACTTTTCCTCCATATAAAATAATATACTATTGCTTTACTTTCCGCCGTCGCACAGCGACCGTTGGCGTTGTAGTAAGATAAGATGGTAATAAATACGTAATTCAACAAATGTTTTGAAGGGTTAAAACCTATGTTTTTAAAATTTTAAGCTGGAAAATGTTATCTTGTTAAAGAAAAAATAATTATTTCCAATTTTATGCAGGGTGTTTGTTTAAATTCTAATGTAGTATCAAATGTATAAAAACTTTGAAACAAAAACCTGCAATAATTTTATAAAGTTATATATATTGTTTGTGCTTACTAGATTATAAGGATATGTTAAAAAATAACATTTAAATACTCTAGTCAGTATCAGTACCTAAATCTTTCTCATCATCATCAACACCCGCTGTAATTTTGGGTTGCTGAACCAAATTTAGAACTTTTTTTAATGGTTCCTTATTTGAGCGCACATTCAGATAAAAATGAAATATTAGTACCCGAAGATATTAGTAGGTAATCAACGAAACCCATCTCATCGTTTTCCGTGTGAACACTTTCTGGGAAAAGACTCTCCAGTTTCGGAAATCCTTAGTTCGGGATTCGAGTGCTTCTTCTGAAAACATGCCTATAGACAACGGTACTAGTTTTATGACTTCAGGCCCAGAATTAGTATCCTGTGTAGACACGCGAGCATGTCCTATCAACGATAAAGCTTAATCTAAAGTAATGTTGTGGCTTTGCAATATTCAGCAAATGAGAAAATCTGTGCTAAGACCTAAAAAAATTCAAAGCTCAATACTGCTAAATGAGGACAAGAAAGAAGTATCTACCCTTATTTGAGAAGTGACATAATTTCTAAAAAAACTTTCGTGCAGTGTTACAGTCGTTTGTCGTGCCATAACCTTGCTTTGAAATATCAATTAACAAAGACAAATCGTCTCCTAGCTTTCTTATTACATAATATTTTCTTTCCTTGATAGAATGTTGTCATCTTCTCCACAAATCTGCCACTTTTTTAATGAAATTCTGTAAGGCATGTGAAGGCAACATTCTAAATATCTGATCCAAGCCTGTAAACTTGAAATTCCATAAGCATATAAACTGTAGGAAGGCGTAAAACTTTCTCTAGTTCATTCATTATTTCTGGAGTCGCACCACAAATTCCGCAGGATTGCGTTAAAGAATTGCTAAGCACAGTAAACATTTTGTCATCCATCATTGTTAGTTTAAAAGCGTGCTTTACATCTACTTGGTGTTGCTCAATATTTGTTGGCTCAATCTTAAATTGTTTGACTTATTAGCTAAGAAATAAAATAGCAACCGTAGGGTTTTTGACATTCTTTTTTCCATTTATTAATTTCTAAAATAAATAAAATGGCCACTGTGCGTCGTCGCAATGTTTGTTAGTTGTATTGCCTTTAGATACTTAAAACCGTTGTTGCCGGCATGTAAAATTATGGTTTTAAAATTAGAATGCAAAACTAATTACTTATATTTCCTACAAAATTTCGTAAAATTCATTAAAAATATATGACTTTTTAGACGGTAAGTCTAAAGAAGATCACATCAAGTTAATAATTGAAATAATTAAAACAAGTTGACCACAGTTGTTTAAAGTCTGTGGTGGTTTTACGTTAATATTTATAATTTTTACCAAATTATGAAATAATAATGCTAATTGTTTTGAGTTTTTACGTATAAAAGAGGGAGATAGCAGCTCAGCAAATATCCCTTGACAGGGCGTTTCACCTACTAGCGTTATAAAACTATTAGCAAAATCACTTCTGTCACACCGGCTTATCATATTTTTCAGGTTCTCGCAACAATGGCACTGCGACCGCTCGAATGCAGGGGTGCATAAAAAGAGACGATTTCAACACAGTTGAATTACTTAACTTATTGCACACTTTACTTTGGAACATATTTCAAAGGGTATGACAGGAAGTGGATTAGGAAATTTTTACATGGTCCCCCTTTAAACTGCGATGTGTGGTGAGAGAATTAAATCAGGGTGGATCGCAGAAATCAGTGCCGTAGTAGTTTTATTTTTTGTACTTAAATCTTATATTGTTCTTATTACCAATTAGTTTCAATATGTTTCCTGATTAGCTCTAATTACAAACTATAGTCAAATAAATATATAATATGAACATATTTAAATTAGATGATTTGAGATGCTTTAATTGGTTAGTCATATTGATAGATCTTATATAACCGCATAAGCTGCCGTTTTACAAAAATATTAAACACTTTTATAGCAAGTTCTCGGGGCCTTTATTCTATTATTTTTATGGCGATGATATGCAGGGTGTCCCATAGCTTATGGGCCATAGAGCAACTGAAGATACTAGACATCAAACCAGACCGATTAAGTCATAAAAGTTTTTTCGAAGTGTTACTCTTTCGTGAGAAAGTTTATCTTCGAAAATAAGCCATAATTTGAAAACAGTTCAATATATCGAATTGAAAGTTGGCATTAATATGTTTTTATGAGTGATAAATAAGAATTTGTAGATTTTTTAGGTTTCACACTACAGCGCTTCGCAAAGAAGGGCTATTTCTAAGATAAAAATTATACTTGCTCCACCCTAATATTTCTAACCGTTTTCGAGATATTTCCTTTTAAACATCACAATGCTTAAATAATCAAAGTAACCAAATTCATACATAATTTTAATAATCACAACGCAATAAATTAGAATACAGATAAAACAAGAAGCTCACCTTAGTAAATGCCGCTAATATGATGAAAAACAAGCAAGACAGTTTCTCAAAAGTGAGACGTTACTTAATAATGTGTCTTGAGGTCAACAATGGCCACTTTCATCATCTATTGAAGTGAGCTTCTTGTTTTATCTGCATTCTGTCTAATTGACTGCGATAATAATAATTTCGTATGAATTTAGGTAGGTACTTTGATTTTTTAAGCATTATGATCTTAAAACGGAAATATTTTGAAAACGGTTAGAAATATTAGAGTAGAGCAAGTATACCTTTTTAGCTCAGAAGTAGAACTTCTTTGAGAAACCTCGTTTGAAACGCACCTAATATTGGAGGTAAGGAAAAAAAATATAGATTTATTAAACCCAGTTTATGTAACTAGCTCCCTCTGTTGCAAAACTTAAAAAATCCTACAAATTCTTATTTATCACTCACAAAAACACAATCATGCCAACTGTCAATTTGATACATTGAACCATTCTCAAATTATGACCTATTTTCGATGAGAAACTTTCACTTTTAACACCCTGTATCTCTAGTACGAATAACATTACAAAAAAACTTATATGACTTAATCGGTCTAGTTTAGCTAGTATCTCCAGCTGTTCTATGGCCCATAAGTTATGGGACACCCTGTATTCACTAAATATTTTATGCAGAATTTGTTGCCTAAAAAGAACAGCATGCCACAAAGAATCAGTCATTAAACCAATATCCAACAATAGTTTTCAAAAAAAAAAGATAATCGGTTTAAAAATACTATTACAATTTGTGAGAGACGAGCTCTAAAAAAATTACACTGTAATGTCACGCCTAGTCGATCAGAGTAAATTGTCGGAAAGTATTAATTATTTTTGACAAGATGGTTAATATAATTAATTAAGTATTTTTTATGCTAATTTAATCTCTGAAATTATTGTACAGGTTGCTCTTCCCTATCAGTCCCTCTATTTTGATTTATATTATACAAGTAGTCCATCGGGTTTTTCGGGTTTTGGCAATTAAAGTAAGTTCAAGTGACTATAATAATGCTTTACAGGTGCAGTCCTGGATGTAGAGGATATTATGCAAGTGCAGCAGAAGTGCATGTTTGCTGATTCAAAAATATAACAGACAATAGCCACATTTATTCATCTTTTAAACTTTCAAGTTGAGCATGTCGAGATATTGATGATTAACTATTTGGCAAATATTTCTAACGAAATTAAAATGCATTTTTTAAGTATTAATGGAAAAACGTCAGTTACAATTTAATTTTGTTGTGGAAATGTGGATTGTGGAAGCAATAAAAACCAAATCAGATTACTCTGGACAATAATACATAAACTCTTAGCTTGATATTGGAAAATAATTTATGATATAGAGAACATGTGAATTCAAAAGTACTTTACGTATTTCACAATATATTTGCTTTTTCTTCAAAATCTTAAAATATGGCATCAACTACTAAGTCACCTCCATACATTTCTGAACGAATTGTTTACCTAGCAGACATTAACAATCTTAAAATTCATCCTAAAAATTATTCCAGCTCATAACAAAGAGCTCTTTAAACGGTTTGGTTACTGTTAAAATAGAATTAATATTGTATCAACATATCTTTTAATACTCTTTCCTTACCTTACCCCTTCGACATTCCTATCCCTTGGAATAATCATTGTGTGCACTTTATCAGCACAAATTATATACATGTAATGATAATTTAAACTTGTATCATAACATAGCTGCCATTGTTTACTAAATATCTTCAGGGTTATGACTTTCTGTATATGATGGTAGTGATGGTGTATCTCTGTTTCTAACTTAAGTTATGTCAGATGTTGTGTGATGGTTTTACCGATTGTTGATATTACGAACGGCACTTCTTCCTGTTTCCAGATTCTTCCCACTTCTATTTCCAGGGGGGTGTATTTTCTTGCTCATGTTGTTATCTGTTCAATTAGACATGTGGTCTGTTTTTTATGCAGTAATGTAATATATGGTCTGTTGTGTGGTATAATTTTGTCAGTGTGAATGATTTTATCGTAGTTCAATGAACACCTAATAATATTTTCAATTATACTGTTCCGTGTGTAATTGTATTATTGTTTGGGTTAATAGAAAGAATTTATGCTTGGTGCATTATTTTGGCAGCTATGTTGTTTTTTTTTGTGTGTGCTATGTCTACTAGTATTTTGCGTGCTCCTATTACATTTGCAATTGTTTTCTGAAGTTGAAGGCATTTTCTGCATGGGCCATTTATCTTTATTTTCTTCATAATATATTTTTAGTAGTTCTTGGTTGATATTGTCGGGTCCTGTATCGCTAATCCGAAGCCCTGTGTTTCTGGATAGTGTTTCGTTTTCTATAACCAATGGTACGTGTTGTGTTTCTGGATATATTCGTTGTATAATATGTAGGTGATTTCTAAGAAAATCCTTCCATGACTCTTATTTTATTTTAACTTGCGGTGTTTGCACCACTGTGGTTGTGGCTCAGATTACGAGAGATTCAGCGATGCGCAAGGAAGTACGTTTGTTAGGGAAGTATTTTTGAAGCATTTCTATCTGATTTGCATGAAGTATGTGAATGTCTCTCCTATGTTCTCTTTTCTATCTATTTCAGATCTCTTTTCGCTAGAGTTTGAGTGTAATATTTTGTATTTACTAATTCCAAATTACATTCCAATGTCTGCTGTTGTTTCCTCATTTATTTGTAGTAGTTCTCTTATTTGTACCTATAGTGGTGAATACATTTTAATGGCATGCATATATAAGGAAGGTGGTTAATTTTGTGTTCTATTTGGTTTTGTTGTCCGATCTGAAGACCGTATGTCGTGTTATTTAGTATGGGTTCAGGCAGGGGCAGAACCATAGAGCACTTAGTGAGTCTTCTTGAATGATTCTCCAGAATAATTTTCCCTTTTCTGGGAGTTTATTTCCTTAAGAATGATATCTATTTTTTTTCGCTGAACGGCCCTGGGAACCTGAAAATAGAGTAAGAGTCTAAAACATGTTTTCATAGTGTTAGGGGTTAGGAAGTCTAAAGTTTTTCGGGGCTTATTAAAACTAGTTGGGTACTCCAAAGTAAACTTGCCATGCTTAGCAAAAACGCACCATCTGTGATAAGTAGGACCAATTTTGTGCATCTTTTGAACTTCTGTTGGGAGGTAAAATTATTCCAAAAGTTATCTTTGCAGACTCTTCCAACCGTATCAACAAAATCATCTAAATCTTAAAATTTATTTTTGCTTCCATTTCATGGATAAATCCACTTGCCGGTGCAGTCAGAATTTCCATATTTTTTTTGTTTATAAAACTCTTCGCCGTTCATCACAATATGTTTTAATTGTGCCCAAAGTATTTAAAATTATTTAAAGTCGCGCTTGTATTTCTTGAAATACGATTTACGTGGCATTAAGCAATTCATAAATTTTGTCGTGTTTTCTTTGATAAATTTTAGTTTCTAAATATTGCCATAGAAAAATCTACAACTGCCATTAGTGCTAATCCAACCACCTGGAAAATGGTTTCCCATAAGTTCTTGCAACCCGAGTATTATGCGCCGTAACACCATTTTGCTTTGCTTTGGTCAATATTACGCCACTGGATTTTACGTGAAAACTCCATTAGAAGCTATTTCCTGAACTTTGTTTCCATGAAAATGTAGTATGGCAATGTCAAAACTACAGCCTCCTATCTCTGCAAGAATAAGTATATACCTGGCAAAATATACGAAATGATCCACTGTAAACTTGATAAGTAAGACGGGGGATAATTTATGGTCAAATGGCTTTTCTATGATTTAAAGGAATCTTTCTTATTCAATTTCCTCTTAATGAGAAAAGCGCCCCTTATATTAGTAATTATAATTTCAACGTAGATGTATCCTCTTCAAGTCTCGATATAGATTTGTCGGGAATGGTTTCACTAGATAATACTTCGAAATTAACCTGAGGCATCCTTAAAACTTTGTAGCATGTGACGCATTAGTTATTCAAATAAACATCTTTAGTCCATCTTTGTCTATTGAATTCCCTATCTGGAAACTGAGACAAGCCATTGACTTTAAATTTCCATACGCATCCAGTATATCTCTCAGTATAGCAATGTAGAATCGCTTAATCAAAAACCGATGAACTACAGTTTATGTAGAATAAATTATTGCGCATCTCTTGGTGCACCAATCAACCAGATACGTGAAGAATATGGAAGATAAATATCCAGCAGAGTTGACTGAACAAGTACTTGGGTGCAAGAATAAGTCAATCAACTCCATGAGCTGACGGATTCTTGCTTGCAATAAAAATGGCTTTTTTATTTAACTGATTTTTCCCGGAAAAATTCTCATTTATTTCCCGATAACTATTTGGATCAAAGCAAACATCACGGTATAGGTCAATACTTTCTTTCATTCATAAGTAATTCCGTTAATATTGCACCAATTTCTAAAAGCAGGTTACACATTTTTGGGCAATATGTCTGTTCCTTTGGTATTATTTATTTATTTATTTAAGTACCACAAGGATACAAACAGGTATAAACCTACTACTGTATTCTCAAAAGGATTTACAAACTTAGTAGCAGTTCAGTTTTCTTTATAATACTAAATTCTACACTAAAAAATAATGAAAACAAATGAAATAAGTGAAATAAAAATAAAAGCAACATGAATTACTTCAAACAGGTGAAGTCAACGAATAATTTACATAATATTTTTTTAACTTTTTCTTAATCACAAAATGTAACATGGTAAAACAGGTCAATTTTCTCTGAGTAGGCCTTGCAACTCCGCATGGCTCTACATAGCCTGGAGTTTTCTGAATAGCATATAAAACAGCTGAAAAGATCTAAGACTTCTTTGAGGGACATTCAAACCTACATTTTGAAGGATTGCCGGATAATCAATGTGTCCATTAACGGTTTTATACCAAAATAGAATATCAGAGACTTTTCTTCTGCCTTCCAAAGACATAATGCCAAAGCGACATCGGGCCTCAGAAAAAGGAATATTAAAATGCAACCCCATTTCTTTGATGTAAAGGTACTTTATGAATTTACTTTGGATTCCTTCAATTCTATCTATATAGGTAACGTATCGCTGAGGCAAATGAAAACTTACTTAGTACATATGTATCATATAAACAAATAATGAATTTGATATGACTAAAATACCTCGATTGCCTAAGAATATATCCTAGCATCCTTATAGATCAACCAATAATAGTCTCTATATGTAGATCAAGGAGTAATTTTGTATCAAATGTAACACCCAAATCCTATTATTGACATCCTTGAACCCATTATTATTCCGGGTGTAATTTTAGTTAAATATACTTCGATTTCTAGTAAACGTTATGCACACACACTTTGAAAAGTTGCGAAATCAACTGTTATCAACACAATATGATACCAATCGATTAAGGTCATTCTGTAGCTTAGTACAATTCCCCAGAGGCTGACCACAAATATGTTGATCAGGTTCGAAAGAACAACAAAAAAATCTGAAATTAACTCAGCTATCTCATTACCATTAGTAGCTATACGGTTATCAAACATCATTTCTGATGGGTAAACTCATCCAGAATGTTTTTGTCGACACAAAATTCCAAAATTTCATTGTGTCTGTATAGGCAGCTCACCCTCTATAGAACGAACATATTTAGCAAAGTCCATATCTAGAGATATGCAACAACAAAGCAATATACGGAAAACCGTCTCGTTTTATGATACTTAGGAACCATATTATCAATTATGTGGTTTATCTTATTACAGAACGTTGAAATATTTTCGTTGAGAGAATTGCTAGTCAATAGTGTTGCCAAAGAAACAGATAAAATATTTGCATTAATCAGATTATAATTTGCTTTCCTAAAGTTAGATCAGAACCTGTCCCCAGGCTATTGTAGCTTTTTTTGCCGAGGTATATTGTATTCTACTAAATTGCATAAGCTACTAAAGAAATATCAACCTGTCCTAAGTTTGAACTTGAACTTGGAGATTGTTATATAAACATTAAAGGCAAACTATAAACAACGCGAGCAATCAACGGCAGCGATTTTCAACCTTAAGCTTGCAATGATCATCACTTTTTTAATATAAATACGCTACCGAACCTTCAGTTCTTCAGACTTTGTGTTCACCTATAACCAGCTCCCAGGTTAGCTATACAGCTGCTTCCGGGTTCTATCCGCTCCTAAAGTTAGCTAGACAGCTGCTTTGGATTCTACTCCTTTATTCCTTACCAAACCTGGTACCGGTTAGTCACTTGACGACTGCTAGGACTAGGGGTTTCACAACCACCATAGTAAAGTCAAATCAAGAAGTTTGTCAGAGTTCTGAGAAAGACAGTCAGTCAAAAAGTTAAGTGAAATATTCTAGTGCTCTTAAATAAAATTCAGCTCTTAAGAAAAACTATAATTATAAGACAGTAAACAAAGACCTATAAACAGTAGATAATTCAAATCGAGAAAACATGCGCACCTTAGTAATCGGGTATAATAGAATCTCATTTTTTGAACAATAGTCATTGATAAAGTTTTATCGTTAATACATTGTTATTTTTATTAGTGCTTACTTTATCATCTCTTCTTACCCAACGTAACTCGAATAGAACATACAGTGGCAGATTAAGTGAAGCGTTAAGACCCCGTCATTGTACTAATCGCGACGCGGCTCTTCTCTGAGACGTTATAGTTTTAAAAAACGCGACAACCACCATAAAATATTCGTGACAATATAAAAAATAAATTCAATAGAGGAGAGTCAGAATATTTTGGTTCAATACAGGAGGTACTAAATGATTCGTATTTTTGAGGATTTGTCCATACTATCGAGGACATATTTAAATTTCCACATATTAATAAAACCTGGTTATTTAAGGTGTTGACAATATTACCTAATTTTGAGGAAAAGCTTCTATAAGCAAGCATAACGCTTGGTGGTAGGTAAACACAACACATTAATACATGTACATTTCTTACTCTAAAAGACGTCCTCCGCATCACTGAAATAAGGGGCACAATATTTAGTTTATATTGCTGTGAAGGCACCTGCACCACCACCCTCTGATTTTACACAAGCACTGGAAGCGCGATCCTGACGAAATATTGAGTATTGACTAAGGTCAGAAGTTCATGATCGTAAATAGATTGATTCAACCATGATTCAGTAACACAAACTATATCTGGGGGGATATTATAGACACTACGCTTAACGTCGCTGAGTTTTGAACGTAAGCCCCTGACATTTTAATAAAAAAAATTCGAAGCCAATGGGATAAACAAGTATGTATATTGATAAAATGTTGACATAAATTGCACGATTCATATGGCTTTATTAAGATCCATACTTGATTTTTCTGGTATTCTCTGATTTTCTAACAAGACTGTTGCCATTTAAAAGAAAAAGTAAGAAATTCCTTCTAGGAAAGAAATGTAGTTAAAAATTTCCTCAAAGCAATTTTGCGAAATAGAAGTTGCCCAGGCTAACGTGACTATTATATACTATGTATCAGAGTATCATTATAATTTTATTTCGAAACATTTGTAGGAATCTTTTTATTCAAAATGTTTCCATTGTTGTCATCGTTTTTATATCGCTACGGTTCTAATAACTAATGACGTAGAATTTTTTAGCTTTTTTGGTAACATGAAATATTAAAGTGCATGAAATAAGTCGCAAATGCAGTTAATATTTCGACGCCACTGCCGTTTCACGTTCTTGTCATACGTACAAGGGCTGCACAAAGATTTAAACCGCAATTAAATTCAGTGTACGTAATGATTACAATATATAAAGGGTATGAGCTGTAAATGCAACCCGATAAAAGCGAGCTGAATTGCCTAAAAGAATAAAAGGGCTTCCATGCTTATGTTTTCACAAACATAAACGCCTAGACTGCAATTAGAATAATATGTCATAGTAGAGTGCTACTTATAACTTATTTTGCCTTGTGTGGGCACCTCGGGGTTACAAGCTGAAATTTTCACAGAATGAAGGTTTTATTATATTAATTCAAAATCCGAAATTAGAACGGGCAAAAGGGCAGGATACCTAAAAATCGAGGTTATTATATGAACGTGTAGGATATTAATTTATGAATGTTTTCATATAAAATTCATCAACATTTTTGTACGAATTATATTTTTTATCATTGCTTGAAATATGCAGATTACGTTGGCCCTTACGGCAAAATAAATAAAAAAATTGAGATATCTCCCTTCCAACCTGGGCAAAATCTGATTGAAATATACTCATTTTTGTATTCACCTCGCATTCTCTCCGAAATGAAGGCTCAAATCAAAAAAAAAATATTCTTGCAAAAAGTTAGCCTTAAGTATTTTTTCTCAAATGGTAATGGAAAAATTGAATTAAATGTAAAAAAAGTAATTTTCTTCTAGCCGCTACCGTCCGATCTCGCGCTGCCCCAGTAGTCTTGCATCTCACTTTTCTCCATAGCTCCCTCTCTCTCTCGCCTATTGTACAATATAATAAGTGGTTTTACACATTACGGGTTAGAATACTAATAATAATAATAATAGCTATTATTATTTGAATAAAGTCAATGCAGACATTTTCGATTATACTGAAATTTATTTTTCCTATACGCTGGCTGGTAGACAATAAAGCAGTAGAAACAAAATGATATTCTTAATGCAACTGGTATTAAAAAAGGGACTAGCTTTTATTCAAAATAGAAAAACTCAAAATGTAAAAAAAATCTTTATAATAACAAAATATATTTATCTTCACTGTCTGTATCTTCCTCAGGAATAGATACAATGACTTCAATATTGCCTTCCAGTAATTTTTTTGTGTGATCCTATGCAACCTATTTAATTTCTTCTACGTGTACAAGCTTTAAAGCTTGTACACGTTGCTTCCATACAATCTACTAAAAAATTATTTGATTAAGTTTTATTATGTACTTATTTAAACTAATAATAATTTACCTTTTTACATCCACATGCAATAAATACTTTTGCATCCACAACAGTGGAATTTATTTATCCACTCTGTTTTTAATAAAAAAAAACAGTTAACGAAATTAGAGCACTCTCATAAAACGAATTTCAAGTTCGCAACTATAGTGAGGGATTTACCAATATTTTTGATAAGAAAACAAATTGCGAACCAATTGACAACAAATTATTATCCTCTATAGTCACGAAAAAGCTGATACTAGGATTTTGTTGCATATACTCTCTGCTAAACATTGTATGTATTTAACATGCATGTTGGACTCCACTGACACTAATGATGTACTTGTACTTCTGGTACATTTTAAAAATATATATTTCTAAAGAATTTAAGTAAAATGTGGAAGAGGATATTCGGTGCGATATGTGGCCGTTCATGATATCAGCCTAGAGGAAAAACTTGCAAAAAAGTACCTGCATTTCATGCTCTAACGGGTTGTTATACAACCAGTCAGTTTTCAGGATAATGAAAAATTAACTTTTGGAAAATTTATCTAAATTATTCCGAATATTTAGACGGTATTGGGGTCTAGAAATTTTCAGATGTCATGTTCAATAACATAGAGAAATTTATCATAAAATTATTTTCAACAAATCCAAACATTTCGTCTATTAATATTTTAAGGACACTATCACTTCATCGCGAATTGAAAAAACTAGCCCCTACAAAAAATAGTTTAAAATTTCACAGTCTGAGAGCACATTATCAAACTAAGGTGTGCTTCAGTTCTTTAGAACCAAATCACCTATTGCCAGAGGTGACAGATTGCAGATGGAAATTTGAGGAGGCAGGTGATATCCAAGTATTATATCCAATTTTAACAACACTTCCAGCATTTCCTTCGGGTGCAAAAGTATTTATTGCATGTGGATGTAAAAGAGATAAATTATTATTAGATTAAATAGGTACCTAATAAAACTTAATCAAATATTTTTTTATTAGATTGTATGGAAGCAAAGCTTGTACAAGCTTTAAAGCTTGTACACGTAGAAGAAACTAAATAGGTTGCATAGGATCATGCAAAAAAAATACTGGAAGGCAATATTGAAGTCATTGTGTCTATTCCTGAAGAAGATACAGATACTGAAGATAAATAGATTTTGTTATTATAAAGATTTTTTTTACATTTTGAGTTTTTCTATTCTGAATAAAAGCTAGTCCTTTTTTAATAGCAGTTGCATTAAGTATATGATTTTTTTCTACTGCTTTATTACCTAGCAGCCAGCGTATATGAAAAATAAATGTCAGTATAATCAAAATGTCTTCATTGACTTTATGCAAATAATAATAGCTATTATTATTATTAGTATTCTAACCCGTAATGTGTAAAACCACTTATTGTATTGTACAATAGGCGAGAGAGAGAGGGAGCTATGGAGAAAAGTGAGATGCGAGACTACTGGGGCAGCGCGAGATCGGACGGTCGCGGCTAGAAGAAAATTACTTTTTTTACATTTAATTCTATTTTTCCATTACCATTTGAGAAAAAAAATGTATTCTTGCACCTATATATTCTAGATACTTAAGGCAAACTTTTTGCAAGAATAAAATTTTTTGGTTTGGGCTTTCATTTCGGAGAGAATGCGAAGTGAACACAAAAATGAGTATATTTCAATCAGATTTTGCCCAGGTTCGAAGGGATGTATTTAAATCTTTTGATTTATTTTGCCGTAAGGGCCAACGTAATCTGCATATTTCAAGCAATGATAAAAAATATAATTCGTACAAAAATGTAGATGAATTTTATATGAAAACATTCATAAATTAATATCCTACACGTTCATATAATAATCTCGATTTTTAGGTATACTGCCCTTTTGCCCGTTCTAATTTTTGACTACCTTCGGATTTTGAATTAATATAATAAAACCTTCATTCTGTGAAAATTTCAGCTTGTAACCCCGAGGTGCCCACAAAAATCATTTATAGAAGGCTTTTACTGCGTTGGGCACTCTACTATCACAGATGACGTATTTGGCCTTCAGATTCATATTCTAACAAAATCATTCTAATAAGAAGAGTTTTAAAATACTGCCTATTAGCTAAGTATCACAATTCACCAGCATGGAAGAGGCGATTGTCCGTGAGCCAATTTGCAAACAAGGCACTTATCAAAAAGACAACTTGACAATCGATACATGCATCGTCGAATGATTAGCTTGGATTATTTTGAATTGTTTTACCTAGGTGAAAATTAATAACTGCCGAAGCCATTCACAACTGGCTAAGATGTGGAATATCGTGTTTAAGCAGATCGCCTGTTTTTCAGTGACTATATATATAAATTCTATATGATATGTGGAATTACTAATAATACGGTGTAAATTAATTTGTATTGTTCAGATATGTTTTGGAAACGGATAATAGACATTTGCGTAACAAATAAGATAAACGCAGTATTAATATCTGCGTATAGAAGTTTGCACTGTGAGTACGTACCACGAAGCCTGTAATCACACAACATATTGTGTAGATTACAACATTTTATCTATGCAAGTGTACACTGCTCCTTTAAAAACAAAAATTATGAGCATAAATAATTTAGGGCATACCAAACATGACAAGGAAAATTAAAGCCAAAACTATGTAGGTAGGTACCAGTTAAAAAATGTACCTATTGGTGATAAGGATTAAAATGCTTTTAAATATATAGATACCTCGTATATTGAAGAACTAGCTTCAAAAGCGATCTCTAACTTAATGCCGGAGAAGTCCATATCAAAATATGAAAATGCTTATTCCAAATGTAAAATGTGCTAAGATTAGATAAAATATTAAATGTGGGGTTGCTAGTCCTCCATGCCCGTATGGGGTTGCTAGTTCTCCATCGGGAAACACCACCAAATCTCAAGAAAATAAAGAAAACGCAAAACAACAGTAGAACTTCGTTAAAGCATCAATAATTCTAGAACCAAGTAGAAAACAGCTTACATCAGTCAAATACAAAAAAGAAGATTGGATGACAAACGAAATCTTGGAACTAATGAACGAAAGAAGGAAATACAAGGCAAATAACAGCAGTCGCTACAAACAACTGCAAAGACAAATAAAAAACAAAAT
The DNA here is from genome assembly GCA_016904865.1 of Pissodes strobi. Taxonomy (NCBI): domain Eukaryota; kingdom Metazoa; phylum Arthropoda; class Insecta; order Coleoptera; family Curculionidae; genus Pissodes; species Pissodes strobi. The sequence continues at coordinate 52,867 of MU185051.1, forward strand.
AAGAGAGGCAAAACAAACTTACTTTTCGGAAAGATGTAATGAGAGAGAAGAGCTACAAAACAATTATGACAACTTTAACCGACATAAAAAAGTCAAGGAACTAGCGGGAGTAGCGAGAAGAAAAACATCAAACATACTTTTAGACAAGGAGGGAAAGATCATAATGGAGACAGAACAAAAATTAAGACGATGAAAAGAATACATAGAGGAATTATTTCATGACAATACACAGGTAAACATGACTGCAGACTGGCAGGGTGGAGACATAGGACCGGAAATAACTAAATCGGAAGTGGAACATGCACTCAAATTGATGAAAAATAAGAAATGTGCAGATCCAGATGGAATACCAAGTGAGTTGCTCAAGTTAATCAACGACAAATCCAAAATATTTTGGTTGAGTTATTTACCACAATCTACAATACAGGAATTGTCCCACAAGAAATGTTAACATCAACATTCATATGTCTACCGAAAAAAGTAAATGCCAAATAATGTAGTGCTCATCGAACCATTAGCTTATGTCACATACGTTAAAAATTCTCCTGAAAATTATACACACTAGCATACATCACAAGCTAGGGAGGCATTATTTTCTTTCAACGTGTTAACTCAAAGATGCTTGGACGTTAATCAGGACCTTTATATCTGCTTTATAGACTATAATAAAGCCTTCGATAAGGTAAAGCATGACCAACTTATAGACCTTCTTAAAAACAAAAACCTGGATAGACAGGATGTAAGATTAATCACAAATCTGTATTACAATCAACGAGGCACAGTAAAAATTGGAATGGAAAAATTTGAAGAAATGGAAATAAAGAGAGGAGTCAGGCAAGGCTGCATATTATCGCCATTATTATTTAATGCGTATTCGGAGCAAATTATATTAGAAGCCTTGGAAAATGAGACCGACGGTATAAAGGTGAATGAAGATCTGATTAACAACATCAGATATGCCGACGACACAGTAATAATAGCCAATAGTTTGGAGAATTTAGAAAGAGTTATGAAAAAAATAGTAAGCTTTAGTGAGATTTACGAACTCTCCCTCAATATCAAAAAAACCAAGTATATGAAAATATGTAAGAACAACAACACAAATGAAATCTTGATGGTTGGAGGTCAACAAATTGAAAAAGTAAAAAGATACAATTACTTAGGAATTCTTATTACTGAAAAGAATGACAATACCACAGAAATAAAAACCAGAATTGAAAAGGCTCGTACCAACTTTATAAAAATGAAAAAAGTATTATGTAGCAGAGATTTGACGTTGGGGACGTTAGGCCTGAGACTACGATTGGCAAAATGTTATGTACTCAGTGTGCTCTACTATGCATGGTGCAGAATTATGGACGCTAAATGCAGATGCAATGAGACGGCTTAACTCTTTCGAAATGTGGATATATAGAAAAATCTTAAGAATTTCGTGGGTAGATCGAATTACTAACATCAAAGTGCTAAGAAGAATCGGCAAACAAAAAGAAGTTGAACGTACAATTAAGGAGAAGCTTTTTAGAGCAACTGCCTCAAAAGCTGCGATAGCGATGATGATTGCCAACCTTCGCCGCGGAGATGGCACTTAAAGAAGAAGATTAAATTAACATATTTTTATGAACATCCTGTAATACCTAAAATGATACCCAACCGTCCGTGATATTTAGCTTTATACCCTTGAAAACTGATACCTTAATATAAATAAATAATAAATGAGCAGAGATTGGGAGAGACCTAAAACGAAACCGAAGGCAGTGCAGCGAGGGCAGTGAGTGCTAGCACTTTGGCCGATAAAGAACCATGTATATAAAGTGGTCATAGTTTACCTTTGTGTGATTGTTTTGTGCACTGGTTAATCATGTCGACATGTGAATAATAGTTTATATGGTTATTAAAGTCCATGGCAGTCTATGATTGTGTAGAAATCGACAGGGATACCTTTGAGTTAGTCTTGTGAGTTAGAAGGGCCCTCACTTATCTTCTCGATTGACACACTTGGGTTTCTAGATCTCAGTGTTATCTTAGTTTTCGGATGTTGAGATGCTTACTGCTTAGCGGCAGTGGACCTTCTGGGGTAGCTTAAACTATTTCAGGTGACACTAGCTAGTCGTCGAAGAAAGAAGATATATGTCTGACATTATATAACAATATAGTATTGTTTAAATTGATGGTTATTGGCATGAACCAAAGGGACAGAGGTTCCCTGGTGAGTACCCTTTATTTTTATCATAGATCAGTCAGTACAGTAATTCGTTGATATTTTTGTTTAATGGTCCCCTCTATCTCTGGCTATATACCGGGGGAAGCTCGTTGAATGAATTGCATTGTCAATACTCACCTAAGTGTGATCTTATATAACACTCTTTTTATACAAATATGAAGAATGGTGCCATGATTCGTAACACTGCGAAGGAAAAAGTCTTTTTGGCACCTTATCTAAAATTTGTAAACCTTCATCTTTATGGGCATAATATTCCATTATGATATGCTTTCCATAAAAGATAATTAAGTGCAGTTCGTAAGTACACGAATTTGGTTCATTTATTGAAAATAAATTCAATTTAATAAATTCTGATAAACACTTACTTGCTGCTGTTGTTAATTTTCGAAAACTATCATTAAAGCAGAGTTTTCGCTGGTAATTTTTAATGAATTATCTTTCATGATGAAACATGAAAAATTATTCATTGAAAATTGACCAGAGATAATTACACTCGATTTCTGAAAACGAGTGATGTAAGAAAAACCAGTGGCATAAGGAGTTTGTAAACCAGCAAATACATTTTAAAGAATTTCAGAAACAAATAAATCGTATTCAACTGAGTAGATTACGTAAGTATTGAGGTACAAATTGCATATTAATTTTAATTAGCGTTATGAAGTACTTTTTTATTTGCCAATATTATTCTTTGACTCTGACGAATTTGTCATAAATAGACCCTTTTAACCCAACATACAGGGTGTGTATTTAGTCTGGAAACTGTCCAATATCTCAGATAGTTTTGATTCGACTTGTATGAAATTTAGTATACCAGGATAAATCAACATTCTAAATTCGTTGGCGATAAAGACGACGTTGCAAGATGTTTAATTTCATAAGAAATCAAAGCATACTTTGCAATTTCATATGAGTATCCTATTTTTTACTACATTTTCGCATTCTCTTTAAAATTCTACACATTTTTATGTAGCATACCCTATACCTAAATTTGACGTATAAGAAGATACTGAAGTCAGAAAATTTTTATTTTTGATAATTATTGAAAATTATGTTTTAATGGCTAACAAATGAAACACCAGTTCATTTTTGATGTAAAGTCATAAAACTGTCATTTCAGCCAGCAATAATCATAATAGTGTCTTTAACGGAACGTGAAAGAATTACAATTTTTATGATAGGGTCAGATCTTAGGAAGAGGTTAGAAATCTATTTAATCAAGAATTTCCAAACCGAAATCCGATTTCAAAAGCCACTGTTCTAAAAGCTGTGCGACGGACGGTTCGAAGAAACTGGAAATTGTAGAGATAGACGACGATCAGGACGACCAGTAGTAGTTGATGAAGAGAAAAGTACGGCTAGCTCTTCATTAAAAAAATTTCTCAAGTAACTGACGTCTCTTTCAAATACGTCCATAATATTTTACTGAAACATAAATATCACCTATTCAAAATACATCTAGTTCAAGAGTTATCAGAAGATGATTATGAGCGAAGAATGGGGTTATGTGACATTATGATGTCAAAATATGACCAAAATAATTCAACTTCATAGTATTTTCCGATGAAGCAACTTTTATGTTAAATGGCAAAGTTAATAGACATAACTGCAGATTTTGGGCTGATGAAAATCCCAATTGGAGAGAGAAGCGGCCTGAGAAATTGAGTGTGTGGGCCGGGCTTGTGGGCACTCAAAAATCAGTCCATTTTTTATTGATGGAAACTTAGCATCACAAGTTTACCTTGAGCTCTTGGAAACCAAATAGTTCCTGCGATACGAATTGTAATGGGTCCAAATTATGCAAAAACATTCTTCCAACAAGATGAAGCTCCTCATTTTGGTCTAAACGTGCGCGAATTTTTGAACAACGCTTTTGCAAATAGATGGATTGGTATAATCGAGTGGCCACCTAGGTCCACCTAGGGGCACAATCGAGTAGCCACCTAGGTCCCCTGATTTGGCCCCAAATGGCTACTTCTTATGGAGCCATTTGAAGAACAAAGTTTATGCTACAAAACCAAGAAATTTAGCCGACTTGCAGCGTCGAATATTGAACGAATTTCAATTAATTACACCTCAAATGATTCACAATAAAATAAAAAAAAAAATTATTTTCAATTAGCGCACTGCCAAGCTGTACAGGGTAAACATTTTGAACATTTAGTAAAATAATTCTTTTATTTTATTTATTTCCAAAAATTACTGTAATTTTTATTTTTCTGTTGTAAGAAAGAGTTCCAATAAAATATTGAAAAAATTTTCTCTTTTTTTCTCTCTATCGACATATCCTCTTATCGTAAGAATTGTAATTCTTCCACGTTCCGTTAAAGACATTATTATGGTTATTGCTGGCTGAAATGACAGTTTTATGACTTTGCAACAAAACTTAACTGGTGTTTCATTTGTTAGCCATTATAATATAATTTTCAATAATTTTCAAAAATGGCAATTTTCTGACTTCATTATCTTCGTATACGTTAAATTTAGGTAAGGGTATGCTACATAAAAAAAGGGTTGAATTTTAAAGAGAATGCGAAAATTTAGTAAGAAAATAGGATAATCATTTGAAATTACGAAGTATGCTTTGACTTCTTATGAAATTAAACATCTTGCAAGGGTCGCCTTTATTACCATCAAATTCAGAATGTTGATTTACCCTGGTATACTAAATTTCATACAAGTCGTATCAAAACTATCTGAGATATTGGACCGTTTCCAGACTAAATACGCACCCTGTATAATTGCTTTTCATTCGTAAGAAAGGGATAAGGAAATTGTTATTTACTAATTCTGTGTTTGCAAAAAGTTATTAAGCTACAACCAAACACGAGCTCAATTGTATCAGTTTCTAGGGGCTTTCTCATAGCCTACATTGGCTTGATTAGCATTTAGCAGAGAGCAAAAAGCTAAAAGGAGAGGCGACAATAAGCATCAGTAATTTTCCTGTTGGTGTGTCCGGTTTTTGGTGACCTTGACTCTGCTCCCTTGGTAAGATTACCAATAAGTATAGGGAGAAAAGTATTTTAAACCAATAACAATGACATATAATCCCCTGAAATCGGCTGATATTTCCATTAATATTTTTGTTATACAGAAATTAACTTTTTTTGCAAATATATGTTTTATTTTCACAACATTGAAATACAGTGGAGTTGCACAAGAAACAGAAAAAAATCATTATACTTACCCTAAACATATTACCAATAGTCCTTTGGATTTAACCTACTGTTGTTAACTGACATTTTTTGTCTCCAAATGATGTTTTATGCTACTTAAAATATTCTCGGTTGTGAGGTAACCAGCCTATTTACATTAGACCTGATACATTCAGTTTTTGGGGCTCTCCATTTATCTCAAAAAGAAACAGTGAAAAACAAGTCATAAATTGAAGTCGGGTTTTGCGAGATTTTTTCGAAGGGATCCAAAAACGTATCGTTCGAGAGGGGAGACAGAGAATCGAAAGACCAGCGCAGTGTACAGTTTATTTTGGTGAATTGTTTTGCTTCTGTGTTGCAACATGTCATTACAGGTCGGTAAAATAAAACTTATAATATTGTTATTAACATAATTTGCACAAGTATTTCTTCTATCCTCATGGATAATTCATATTTGATGGCATAACATGTGTATATATTTAATGAATTCGTTTTATGCTGTGAATAACACTGTTTTAAATGAAAACAAAAATTTATTGTTTGCTGTCTATTCGTGCGGGAATTTTAGTTTTAGTATGACTGTGTTTGTAATGTAAGAAAGAGACTTAATGAATTTACTAACTTTTCCTCCCCTGACTGGGCGAACATCTTAGCTATAAATCGTTGGCATGCGGGCAAAGCGCATTAAGTCATTCTTTTAACAAATGCTATTTTTTTAATGATTTGCTTTTGTATGAAACCTATGCGAAATTTAAATTAACATTAATTTGTAATCTTGATTTTCGACTTGGTGCCAATTGCTTGTAAGCACCCGGAATAATAAAAGATCATTCTAGAGATATTGGCTCAAATTGCAACTATAGCTGAGTAGCCTCCCGTATGGGACCTCAGTACTTGCTTGCGACGTCTGGCTAACTAATACCAAACTCTTCAGTTTTGAATGTTTTGTAGTATTGTCACAAGTGTGGAACGACAAATTGTGGTGCGGGAGACAGTAATTTAATTAATTATTATACTAATAAAGGTCGTAAAGCATAATTCGGTTTAGGAATTTAGATCGAGGGTTTCTCTGCCGTACTCTTTCTCCTCGTGAATTCGAGGCTGACTCCGGGAGTCGAACTCGGGTCGTCGTATCAGAAGCATAACGTCTACCCACTGCACCATCAAGCTTGCTGAAAGCAGTTTACCAAAAATGTACAGCTTTTTGCCAAATATGTGTCAAAAACTGAACATGCGCGAAGCTTCGCAACGAAATCCATAAAAGTTCACGTAGACACTTCTAACCTAAAGTCGCTCAAGTTGCCGCAGCCGTTCTAGCAAGTACCGCTCATCGCTGAAAAGCTTTGCCGCCTTGTCGTCCAGGCGCTTGTCGCTCGCCGCTTGTATCGTAGCCGAGCCCTTACGGTAGCGTCTTAACTGTCACTATTCCAATATTTTCCGAGTTTGGAATTGTTTTATTTCAAGCAGGAATAAATTTTAATTGCAAAACAAATATTGTACCTGCGTTCTCTTGCGTAGTGATATTTCCAATTTAACTCTTGCGAAGGGTTTATATTTTGTAACAGTTCGCTTTTGCCAATGGCAAACATTTTTAAAATTTCATTTATATGCTGCATTTAGGAAAAAAGATGCTGTTTTTTGCACGCATCGGTTTATTAATTCTAAATTTATTAATTTGATTTGCTAACAATTCGCTTGAAAATGCCACTTTCCTAATATGAATTAACAATATTTTAAGTATAGGTTAGCTATATATTTGTATTAGCATTTTTAACACGTTGTGACTCTATTTATTTTAGTTGATAAGCGATGCACATTATTATTAAGATAGCTTGGCTTGATTTGTATCACATTGCTGTGGAGCGGTCATTGAACCGATTTATATTTTTAAGAATAATTCTGTTAGTGAAGCCTGCAAATACGCTGCATTTAACTTGTTGATCAATATTTTAATTTTGGTTTGCATATTCCATAACTTTTTGGGAACCCCTGGGTTGCGGAACGCCAATTACCGGACGCCATTTCTAAAGATCGTTAGATCGTTTTTCGACCTCTGCTTTAATAAATTTCTCGCTTTATACGGCAGATAAGTTTTTGTGAGGTCCATGCCAAATAATAGGGATGGGAGATCCATCCGTGTTTGTCGCTCTCGATTTAGATTTTTGAAGGTTTATCATTCTCGTAAGAGTATTTTCTAGCATTCTTTGAAAAATGTAATTTTAGCTCACTATTCGTGGCTTCCGCCGTCGCTAATCATCCTAATAAACGAGAATTAAGGCGTTTATTGTCTTGGAATTATTCCCCGTACCGAAATCGCTCGGCTTGTTTCAGTCCATCCCTACTTCTTAATCGGAAATAAGCAAAGGCAAATTGACGAAAATGATCGAGAGTTCCTTCTAGTTTGACCAGTCGGCGAGGAGAGAAGCTTTCTGTTCTAGTACAGTCGTATAGAGACTCCACATTTAATTAGTGATTTAATTCAACCCATTTATTGGGGATATTCTGTGGAATCTCTTGGTGTTTTGACACGACCGATTAATCGATATCTAGATACTGCTGTATTAGGTAAGCATTTTCTCTGGATTTCTTTTTCTATTGCCTGTGAAGCGCGTGAACGCCATGATGCTAACGGTTTTTTTTTTCATTATTTATAGAGGCTTCCACGTTCGTCATAAAAGACCGAGACCGTCGAATCTCTCATAGTTAGTCCTCACACACACACGATCAAGGTAATTATTGCCACCGTTTTGCCTAAATTAATGATTTAATTGCTTATCTGTGTTACCTTTTTTTATGCATATTTCGTCATTTGCTTTTGCGTCTCACATGGTATCTTTTCTACTCCATTTTATCTAATCCGAATTTGTATTTTAATGTAAGAAGTAAGGGGGCTATGGTTTTTATTAAAGTAATGGGGCTTCGTTTAATGCACACTGGATTATTTCAGGGCTTCTTCCGGAGGTCCACCACCCCTTTCCAGAGGGTACAACCTCTTTCTCGGAGGCCACTACCTTGACCTGCAGCTAGAATCACCCTGTTCTAGTGAGTTGGAAGCAGGCTTTACCAGCAGCACTTATCAGCCAATCTCAACATCAAGCTATCGAGACCTCGGCTAGATCTTCTCTCGGGGGCCATCAAGAGGCAGTACCTGAGGTATCTATAAGTACCCGGTGCCTCCACCAGAGTTCGACGACCGGATTTGGGGTATTGTACTGAAGCTTTATCGTTTTTTTATCTGTTAATTATGATCGCTCTTAGTTTTCCCCCTTTAATATAAAACAAACATTGACCGCCAAGCTCTGAGAGAGCTCATCAATTTTATTTTCATTTATTCACTGGTTTATCGGACCAGTTAATCTGATTGCTCTGAATTTTCTTTCTCTTTAATAAAAGGCAAGCGTTGGATCAATAATTTTATTCTTTTCATTCATTAATAACCGCTCTGAATCTTATCTTTTTATAATATGAATCAAGCCTCGACAGCCACGCTTTCAATAGCTTTATTCTAGTTTTGCTCTTTTATTAATTTATCGAGTCTTTTGATTTAATTATTGTGGCAGTTCATTGCTGCATATTATCATTGCTACATTCAAAATCAGTGCAGCTATTAGCGCACGCATACCTAGTTGTAATTAGCTTAGTTAATGTCAAGTGATCACTTCGGTTAGTAGTATTTAAGGCATTTAGTTGTAAGGGATACAGAACCCAGTATTAACAACTGAATTGGTCTCCGTACAATCTCCATATTGTACTCTGTTTATTTTATCAATTACTTTAACATTTAATATTCTTTTGTCTTTAACTAACCACATTTCAATTTAACATTTTTCTCCAGATAGATTGCTGCTGTGTTTTCAAAAAAAAAGAAAGAACTTAGTAGGAAATATATTGTTCCTTAAATTTTTAGATTGTTTTTTTTTTTATAAGTTAAGTTAATTGATTATAATCCCGCCTATATTCTCGTTTTCTTGTTAGTTTGAAATTAAGTACTAAGTACCGGTTGATTTTATGAGCTGACCTAGCCACCCTGCACAACATCAGCAGAGCTTTTTCCGTTTAGTTGGCCAGAACGGATGGCGCTCAAACGACCCCACGACAGGGCTTTGCAATACAACTCTCCGGTGCTAGGTTCCTTTTTAATTAATTGGGAAGAAAATCTTTACTTTCATTTTGGATTCAATCAGAAAAACGTGTTGCAATTTAGACGAAATTCCATGATAGACAATGTCCTTGTTAGTGGGTGAAGAAGTTAAATTGGGGAAATGTAAATGGGGAAAAGGCAGAAAAAAATGATAATTTCTCCTTTAAATTTTCTAGTAGTAGTCTGGTGAAAGTTTCTCATTTGAAAGCACGTATAGGCATAATTTTGAATTTCTATGATAGTACAACAAAGTAGTAATTCAAACTAGCAAAAGCTCATAAAAAAAGAAAACGTGGCTCAGGTGCGAATATAAACAGACCCACAAGAGAATAATGTGAAAATGCCTGTAAAGTGGCTGTCCAAATTTTAAAATTATTTTCATAAATAAATTCTCGTTAATGGTCTTATTTTTATTTTAACATTTAAAGCATGATAACTCATACATCTCTTTGCTAATAACCATGAGAGCAAAAACCATCACAGTTCCCCTTTTAAATATTATAAAAATGTAGAATTTGTTGCTATCCATTTAACGTTTTTCGATATTCTCCTAAAATTAGATATTGGCGATATATCTGGATGAGAATCTAAACGGTTCAATATTTATGCATGGATAATTACATTCAAGTTAACCCAAACTAACTATGGCTACTGATTTTTTTCATGTAAATTGCATACTATTTACCTATTTCGCAATTTCCTAGAATCTAAAATCAGCATATTATCATCAATGATCTCTATATAATAGTAACCGTTCTATCATCAAACTGACGTTCCTATTTATTATTGTTTCACAGTTACCATATTTAGCTATAAATTAAAAAATTTAAAAGGCACATCATTACACATTTAAAATATATAGGTGATGAATTATTAAAAAATATATTAAGGAAAATTAAATACTACGGAGCTAAGAGTCCATTACCCTTTTCGAGTGTTTAATATAATAAAGTTAAGCTTCTTCTCCCAGATTCCCCTTGTTAATCTCCTTGACAGTCAATCACTTTAAAACATCAGGAAAGTAAAATGGATACACAGATGTGAACTGAAAGTTGGTTAGAGTTATCGACCTTTGATGACTGCCAAGGGACTTGACGTACTGTATAAATGATTATCTCCTCTGGGGCGAATGCATAACGTGCGGCAGTTACACCTATTCTCTAAGTGCTCGCCCTCTCTTTCCCTTGAAAAGAAGCTCTATTTACTTTTGTCATGACTTCCTCCGGGGATATTTAGGAAATAACGACATGTGCATCAGTGCTTACGTATACGTGTCAATTTTGGTTATAGAACATTATATCAGAACTAACATTTTTTCCATAATATGATAAATCATAGGCTAAGAAATAGCAATGGATCGAGGGGTATAGATGCAAAAGTCACTTTCTCCTAGTTATGACGTTTTATATACATATTCAAGTTTTTTTTTTGGTTTTATGTTTTAGATATAAATATCTGGATGATATTTTTGGTGTAAAAGCGAACTCATATACTACATAATATTTTTTTAAATTTCATATTTAATCTTGGAGAATGTGAGTTCTGACAAATAGGTAAATGTGACTTTTGAAAATGAATATTCTGAATAAGTAGCGAGAGTGAGTGTCTTTGTTTGCTTCAGAGTGATGGGTTTGTTCGATTTGGATTGCGTGGGATTGTGGGTCCTGGTAGGATACAAAAGTTACAGTGATCTTTAGAAAAAGTTTATTTTATAGCTTAACAAAATTATAAAAAATACGATAAAACTGGCATATATTAATTTAAACTACAAGGCTACTTACTACTTCTTTCTGAGGGTTGCATAGATCGTTTTCATAAATCTTACCTAGTGCGTCTTCCCCGTCGTGAAGAACGTGTTTGTAGAAATTCAAATTCAGTTCTGTATATCCAATTTCTCTTCATTCCTGACCGTAATGTTTGGATAACAGTGCATCAGTGTCTACTTTTTTGGCTGTTTTTTAAGTATTTCTATCTTTTATTATAAATTTTTATCGACCAAGAAGATGCATTGTTTTCCCCTTCTTACATATGTTTTGGCTACACTAGTGATATTTCTATGAAAAGGATCACCTGGAACCAGAACGTCCCTTCCAGCATTTTTTATAGAATCAGTTTTTGCATTGTGAAATTTGAAAGTGCCAGGCCCCAGGTATTTTAATAACGCTTTGTTTGGCTTCCTTCCAATTAAAGTTTTGGCAATCCTTAACAAGGTTCTTAACAGTCGCATAATGCGAGAAAATGTTTTTATATTTTTTCCCGTCTTTATATCTCCTTTTTCATTTGTCAAAAAAACCCTGTCAGGAGGTATATTAGCTGTGGCCCGTGACTGGAAAAATAATTTCCACTGAATCTATATTCAGAGGAGCAGAAGCAAACCATACTGAGCCATTGTTACCATGTAGAATATTTATTTTGGTTTCCGCAGCCATCGGATACCAATCTTACGATTTTAATCCTAGTTAAATCTATATTATTTTGAAGCATGTCCAACACAGGAAGCAATCCCATTGGAGCTTTTTGCATACTGATTTTCTGCGCAGCAATAAGAAGTCACTGTTGCCGGATTAAACTTGCCTTTTGAAAGTTCCTTGACAACTGTAAAATTGTAAATGTAAGTCTGGCAGCTATAGTATTTTGCCTGATCTGAAACCTTCGGTAAGAGCTGATTATTATTTTGACAGTAGAAAGATGGAACCAATTGATCTTCTCGATATTTTCGAAGCAGATCATAGAAAGCGGCAGTTCTTAATTTGTGAACCCGTTGTTGAGTAGTGAGTAATTGTTTTTCTTCTTCACCTTTCGTTATTTTAATGTTTTTATTTAATTCCAATCAAGTAGAACAAACATCACTACGAGGGTTTCCAAAGCCAAGGCTATACTGGGTGTTGAAGACAGGCCAAAAATAGCTTTCCATAAATGGTATTCCATTATACATTTTATTAAGTTTCTTATTATTTAGATCAGAAGACAGGTACCCGGATTTAAAGCTGCAGATCGGCAATAGTGACTCTCAACATATTTCAATGTATTTGAAAAAATCATTAGAACCTCTTTCTTTGGCATGTATAGTTTTATTGTTCTATCGCCACCTCTTCTTTCTACAGGCATCTCTCCAGACGTAAAAAAATGTTTTGCAATCAAATTTATGCGAAATCTTGATGCGCCCAAAATATTTGTGAATGTTTTAAAACAAACTGATATCAAGCTCTTTTGATAATCAGGAATACTTGGCATTGTACTTGTTTTGTGACCGGTGACTCTTTTTCTTGTTATTACCATGTATTTAATCAGAAATCCTTCTTGATCAAGTTTCATCTTAGAGCGATAGAAGTTCTGAACAAATTTTCGGATTTCTTGCATTGTTAAAGACTTGCACTTCAATGTCTCAAATTTATGTGGGCACTTAGGGTGCTCGGGAAGTGTTTTTGCAGAATTTCCGGCAAAAAAACAATATAAGAACTTAATATTGGTAATGCAGAACAATAAAAACATACCTTTTCTCCTTGTTCCTATTAGGTTACCACATTTCGGGTGTTTTTTTAAATTTTCTTGTCTTAGAAGTATTTGTACTGTGAGTAACAGGAATATCCATTATATTGCAAAACAAAAAACAATTTATCTGAACAACAACAGACACTAACCTGCCTTCAACGCGATTTGCGAACCACTGGAATGGTCATAGTAAACAAAATAAACAACGTCATAAATCCAACACGTTGATTTTTTGGAGAATATTAGTGATGAAGAACGGTATGGGTATCTGCTATTATTCGTACATTGGAGAATGCGAGTTTTGTTGCGGCGTCAGCGTCGCAGCCATATAGCTGAGTGTTAACGATTTTAACGACTTTGGGTTAAAAATTGGGCGTGGCATCCCCAAAATTCACCCTCCGTTCCGATGCGGCCTTAGGTTTGTTCCAACAAACATTCTGGTATCGTTTCGAAACCGCTTCTGAATCGTAATTGCTGCGCATCGGGGCATGCGCGAACTTCAAATAGTTTCGTGACTGTTCAAAAAGTAACAAACGTTGGAACGCTTTGCGGATCGTTTTCGGGACTGTTTTGTAAATCTAAATATAACCCTACATTTCTGTATTATTTTTGTGATCAAAATAACAGCAAAATGGATCAGAATCCGGTATTTCTTGGTAAGTCTAATGTTTTAGCTATGTATATACGCTGTGTATTATGTTTCAGTTATTTCTGTTATTATTACTACTTTTAACAAATATCCCAAATAATCTGTAATCATTCTGACATTTATTTGGTGTATATTTTAGAATTGCAAGAATACGTAGTGATTGGAAATAGCACTCCAAGCTCAGAAGGAAGACATGCTGTACAACTGTCGGTTATACCCCAACCTGGTACATCTAGTTGTGATACTCTTAAAGCTATCAGTAATTCCTCCATCCCGGCCCCGGAATATAAATGGAGTATCAATGATACGAAAATACTTATAGATTTTTAATATAATATAATATAATATAATTAAAAACCAGGAAATGCTCTGGCAAAAAATGGCAGAGAAACTGCAAAAATTGGGAATAAAGGTTACACCCAATAATTGTTTAAACCGTTGAAGAGTTGTAGAAAGGAACTACAAAAAATTTCTAGACAATCAAAACAAGACAGGTATGTAATAAAACTTGTAGTCAGAGTTTAGGACGTTTCATCTGTGTATGATGGAAATTAATTTTGGCTTACATTTCTTTAAAAACATCTTTTGGTTATTCACATAATATAGTACCCTATCTATAAATAAAAATACATTTTTTCTCACATTAGTCACATTAAAAAAAATCTATTGTCTTATTGTCATATAATTATCCAGAATATGACGTACATACACAATGCCGAGGATTGTAAAAGTAAAAGGTTAACTCGTAAAATTTATTTAATGAGTTATTGGTCTTGACAGCCAAAAAATACTTATAAATATCTAATAATTCACTCCTCGATATATCATTTTATCATTAACATTTACCTGAATATTTCGTTTTTATTCTCAATTACAGGTCAAAGTCGCAAATACTTTGAGTACGAAGCCGATATGACAGAACTCTTTGGGAAGAAAAAAAACATCCACAACTCCTGGAACAGAACCATCCATAGAGACACCAACACAAGACCAGGAGATAGCCCCAAAGATGACCCCCAACATTGAACATTACTCCAGGGTCATGTTTAACAGCAAGAAGAGTCCGACCAATTAAAAACACAACAATGGAAAAATTTCGGCAAGACAAAAAGCATATTTTGAAGCGAAGCTTCAGATTGAAAAAGAAAAACTGCAAGAATTAAAACGTCGAAATGAATTAGTTGCAGAAAGAAACGAAATTCTCAAAAATTTTAAATGCAACTGCCAGTTTAATTCGATTTTGTAGTTTTTGTGTTTTGTAATTGAATTGTTTCCTCTTTTTTATTCCGTTAGCAGAAAATGTTACTTTTGTTTTTTTTCTTTTATGAGATATTTAGTAGAAAGATAAGTGCCTAAACTACCAGTGCAATTATATTTTCTAGTTTTTAATTTTTGTTGTACAATATATCTTCATATGCTTTTATGTTGACAAAAAAAGTTATTTTTTGTTGTAGTTTCCTCAGATACTTACCTAGCTTAAGACAAGTTCCTAAAGTGCCAGTAATATCTGATATTGTAGCTTTTGTATTTTATAGTACAATTTTGCATTTCTTTGTGTCGTTAACAAAATTTGTTATACTTTTGGTTATAAAGACAAGTGCCTAAACCCCAGCGTAATGATTAGATTTTGTAGTTTTCGTATTTTGTAGGATAGTAGGTGCCTATAGTAGTTTTAGTTTCGTTTTTTTTTTGTGGAAAGAAAATATAACTTTTTTTTTTAGTTTAATTAGATATTTTCTATTAAGGCGACAAGTTTCTAAACGGCTGGTACAATTCGATTGTGTACTACAATCATTTCCTGTGTTTTTGTTGTTCACCAAGATATTCTGTGATAAAACAAGTTCCATTTAAGTTAGATATTTTTAGAACAATAAAACATTTAAATAAGTTGATAAAATTATTTTGGTATGTTTTATTTCATTGATAACTAAAACTTGTATATAACTCTTGTTAGATTGAATTGAAAAATATATAAGTACCTATGCAGGAGTAAAAAACACAAAGTAATGTATGTAACTTATAATGGTAAGGCGTTTGCCACTCTGTCCCTGATGACTGCAGCTCCCACATCATCAACCTCCTCGTCACCATGTTCATCAGCTTCCTGTTCCCCAGCTTGATTTGCAATAGGTGGAATTTCTTGTTCAAAATTATTGAAAAATAAATCGTAGTCTAGTGCTATATTATGCAGAACACACGCTGCTCTAATAAAATGACAAATATATCTAATATTTCTTAATTTCAGGTGGTAGAGCTGTCTAAATTTTTGCTTCATTATTCCGAAAGTATGTTCAATCACATATCGATTTCGTGCCAATTTTATGTTGTAGTTTTGCTGTCTTCTAGTTAGGTTGCCTCTATCTTTATATGGGGTCAGTAAGTTGGGTTGTAAGGGATATCCACTATCCCCTAATAGAAAATACCTCCCACATTTTTCTTCCAATGTATTTCTCAAGGGTGAATTTCGATACACTCTTGAATCATGAACAGATCCTGGGTAGCCAATGAAGATATCGATAATCTTTCTTTTATAATCACACACAGCTTGAATCTGAAATGAAATAAATGCATGATTACCACATCCAAAACTTTTAAATAATTTTATTGTTGCAAAAAAGGAGATTCTTGGATAAGTATAATAATTTTTTAAAAAAATTATGTATTGCAGTTTAACCTTGTAATTTAAACTAATAGCAAGTCCATATTGACCCAGTTTCAATTTTCCTGAAAAATTCACATTTTAGTAATTATCTAGTACGCATTTGTTTTATTAACAGCCTACGTGAATTGAGTAGTACCCTTTTCTATTTATGTAGGAATCTGGATCATTTATAGGCTTATCAATTTTGATGTGTGATCCGTCAATGGCCCCTATAATATTTGGAAAGCCATTTCTCCTGAAATGTTCCTCTGAAATGCGCTTTTCATCATCAGTGGGCCATTTTGTTATATTTATTGACATATTACTTAAAAATAATATCAGCCGTCTTACAATTCTATTTACAGAGCTTATGTCTCTAGAACTTGCGGTCTGATGACCCACATACCATAAATATATCAGTACCTAAAAGAGAATTAAAATAATATATACCATTACATTTTTGGAAATACTTTAAATAACTGTCAACTTTTTCTTATGAATAATAACAGTGCTTGTTTGGAAGATTTGAATGTCATTAATTTACTATTGTCCCATTTCTTTTTGTGAAGGTATATAATTTTATTAGACATTTTAAACTTACTTGATCCGAGGCAGGAACATTACCAAACTGACCAGCTTGATGATGGAAATATTGGCTATTGCCATAAGCCATACGCCTCCGCTATATAGTTCACCCTCTCTCTGGATAGTCGAAAATGTTCAAAAAAGGTTTCATGGGAATAATGAGGCACCGTATTCTCTAAAAGTATATGGAATATTTATGTACGTGTTTGTAAAATTACTAAATTAAGAAATGAAATATACCATCTTCTTTTAGTCGAAGGTACAGATAAATGAATGTAGTTGCGATAAACACTCTTTAGAAAGAGAATAAAGAGATTCCCTCTTTTTGTATAAGCTCTTACCTAAATATTGTTCGTTTTTCACCCTTTCATTAGGTAACTCCAATAAATCATTTTCACTATCTGAGTCGGACGACAAAAAATCACTCATACCATCGTCACTCATGTTTAAACACAATTAATAAGAAAAGGGTTATAATTAAATCCAATGATATTCTTCGAAGTGTAACAATTAATAACAAGCAATAAAATTGAATAAAATAGGAAATATGTACGCTAAATGACAGTTGAACTGCTGTTAAAAACCAAAACTACAAAACTAATCAACAGATAATATATATAAAAAAAAACGAATCAAAAATCCCGTGTCAAGATACTGAATGCAATATTCATTAGCTGAATGCGCAAGTCAACCAAAACAGTTTTCAATTTCGGCCATGTACCGAAATTACCGTTCTGAAACCGTGAGTAAAACGATCCAAAGTTAGGTTGGTACACAAACAAGACCGTCCGATAACCGTCACGTCTCGGTTGGAACGCATTTTAATCACTGCGCATGAGCGGTGACGGTTTTTTGACGGGTTGGAACAAACCTCTAGTCTACGGTCCCCCCCTCCTTGGGAAAAAATTCTACGCCCATGCAACCAACCCCAATATTGCTTTAAGAATTTATATGGGGAAACCGAAGTTTTATTATGGTTTTATGGTCTAAATATATAGACGTAAAAACGTAAAAAGATTGTGAATGTGACTAGACCCCTCATATTTGAGGCAGGCTGGGACTACCTTGTCATCGAATAACAACTGATCGTCACGCGGGTAATTTTTTAGATTTACAAAGTTTGCCTGTGGCACCTCATTTGTAGAATAAATTAATTCATAATAATTATTTAACCTAAAGTCGGTTCCGAGTTTTCAAAATTTTATGTCGCTGGCATTGTAATAATTAATAAAACCAGAGGTTTATAAAATTCCTATAATATACAAAAATATAAAGTGCCAAACCAATTTAGGACATATTTTTCGTGTCAAAATATCTAAAGATATCACGTGGCGGACATCAACGTCGACGTTTTAAAAATTTTATTTATATTTCATTAAGTACCATTATAACTAAAGACCGGATCTTGCATATATATGCGTTTATTTTGTATGTTTGTTTGAAGGAGAAATGCATACCTTACGAACTATTGCATGTTCAAGCATGTTTTAGTATTTTGTGTTATTATCTTACGTTGTTGCCGCGCCGCCGCCTGTACGGTGCGGCGCCTGAACACCTGAACCCGATATAGATTGGTATTTCTATAAGAGGGCAATAGATCGGGTAATAAAGCAATATGGATCATAAAGAAATAAACTATGTTTCTATTGAGAAATTGCATTAGTCTGTGCGCTTCTTTGGCCAGATGTTTAAAATAGAATTTCTTTACATATACCTTATAGCTTATAAAAATTATGTATTTGTTTATATTTGTTACAGTTTACTAGTATTATTAAGGTTATCATTTTTCGTAGCCGCAATTAGTTTGGTACACCCATACAAAGCAAAAGCGAAAAAAAGTGGTGATTTTGTCGAAAATACGATGTACTTCGTGGATTAAGCCTTATCCAGAACTTGTTTTGGACGGCGATTATCTTTTTACAAGCCTTGTTCAAAACTCCCAGGATCGAACTACAAAGGCGTTTTTCTGAATTTTGTATAAACATTATCTGAGAATTGCTAATAAAAATCTCAACATTTTTTCTTGCATTCTCCGAATCAATGAAAATTTGGCATTCTGTTGTTGTATGTTTCAAGCAATCTTATCTAACAAACTTCGAAAACCACATCCCAATATATTACTTAGTTTTAAAATATTAAAATTTCTCTAAAAGTTTGCTTGTTCCTTCTGTTTTATTCAGCAGCTCACGTAGATTTCGAAAAATTGCTCATTTATTAATTAAATATTATATTTGGCTATTCAATGAACTTTCCTGAATTTTTCAATGTCCCCATTTGAAATATTCCTAGTGAAGTATTGCAAGAATGCACGCCCAGAACAAAGACGGATGCCATTAATTATAGCTGATACGTGTAAACGGTGTAAACCAATACCCGACAGCTTAGACACAGTAAAGCAATTATCACGGCAAGCGTCGTAAACAAGCAGTTTACTAAAATGTGTAGTAAATTTTCGCTTCGGTACAGGGTTAAGGTGCATTCTTTATAGAGATAGTCGAGCATTATAGCTAAATGATGATGGAAAAATATCGTTTCGTGGAGATACATATAGATTTAGATTTATATACGTGAATACTTTAGAAAATGTTCCTTGTAGGAAGTCACACTCATTCATTTTCAGACACAAAAATATCATAACATATTACTGTTAATAAAAGCAAGGTTTTTCACCATATATATTGACGAATAAATAACTTTTTATTCGAAAAGTTAGAAAAACGTTTAAATTAGAAAAGCTGTAAGATTTCCCTCTAGCGAAGGCCAGAATTTGATATCAGGGAAAACAAATGAAGCTCACAAAGCTTTAAAAATGCCTAACCCAGGTTTTCTTAACCCTTGGACGTATAGCTCAACGAATTTATGCTTTTACATAGCTGGGGCCTAGAAGGCCCGTATAAGGCCGGTATATTGTTTATTATTCAATATGATATTGTATAAAAAAAATGTAAATTCAGTTTTTAATGCCAGTTTATTATGTAATAATGAAATATTAACGAAATCCAGAAAATAAAGCTTACAATTCAAAATAAAATGTAATGAAAATTGCAATAAATACCTAATATACTATTTATTAAAAAAGGTATTACAATTTATTTTGCTGTGCTCATTACAAATAGTCTTTCCACATCGCTTACATATCATCTTACTTACGGTAGATATTGAGAGGACACAAATAATACCTTTTCCGTTTTTTTCTTGAATATTTTCATGCGAAGGTCCAGGGATTTCGATAAATGATTTCATGCATTCCACAACAGCACGTTGAAGGCTGGGATTTGATGATCTTTTTCTCATATGTGGTAAGACTAATTTCTTCGCCACTTCTTAAAAAAAAAAAATCCTTCCACACCTTTAGATAGTCTGAATATTCTACCTTCTAATCCATAATGCCCACTCCTCCTTTGGTTTTGTTATATTCCAATACTATTTAGGGCTTTGTTAGGTTACTTTTTCATGGTGCATTGTGCTAAGCAAAATTAGCGACTTGTTTTTCTTTGGAACATAGCTGACCATTGTTAAGTGTTTTCTGAATCAGAACACTGACGAAAATATGTCTTTGGCTTTAAATCATTTTAACTCTATTGAAATATCTGTCTTATTTCGACGTAAAGTTCCGAAGACAGAAATATTTTTTTCCAACAGATAATAGCCAATGGTACGCTGGTAAACAAGTTGTCTACAGTAAGGTTTAATCCTATATTATGAATACTTTGTACTTAATTTTTCATATCATCGAATGCTAAGTTTGTGTGTAGGTCTTCTCCTGGTTGGCGACCAAAATAAATAGTAGGTACCATCAATATCATATCCAGAAGAAGGTTCGCACATCCAAAATATTTCTAGCCCATATTTCGCTGGCTTATTTGGCAAGTAGTAAATAAATTTACATCTTTCTCTCTAGGGAACCAGTTGTTCATCTATGGTAACGTTCTGCTCAGGAGTCAAGTTCCATGTGCAGTTTGCCACGAACATTTGCCAATTGTATGATATCAGCAAGTTTGTCGGTGTCTAATTTGCTGCTCTAGTGAGTTTGTTATGAAATCTGAGAAAACTACTTATTTCTTCAAACCTGTATACTGACATTGTTGCCCTATACCAAGGAATCGAAAATTCCTCTCCAAAAAGTTCTCTGGTTGGAACACCCCAAGTGCGCTCAACACCTCCTTGCAAAACTAATCCCAAAAAGGCACATAACTCCTCAATATCAAGGTTTTTCCATTGTTTTTTCTTGGAAGAGTGCACCGGTTTAGCCTCTGTATTAGTGCAATAAGCAATTTATTCCAATATTTCTTTTGAAAAGAACAATCTGAATGCTTCTGGGGGAGTAGAGAGACGCCACATGCTTTTTTGGGAAACCAAATTGTAGACGCATAATGTGATGTGTTTTTGTCCTTGATATTGATGAAGGATAAGAGTTTCGCTCCAAGTCACATAGGGACTCATACATATGTCTAGAAGAGATTGGCATAGTGTTTGTTGTAGAAGTACTGAAAACATCATCATCTTTACCGCTAATTGATCCTTAAATCGGACTTGCAAGCAAAAATTCCGCATCTTCTGAATTACTGCTTTCCCCTGAAGGTAAATCATTCAATTCATCGCTCTACTGCTGCAATGTTTCTTCAAAATTTTTATCGCCCAATCGAACAGCTTGTTCGTTTCTTTCTGTTAGCACACTGTTTATATAAACAAATATATAACGAAAAATGCAAATCAAACAGTTCCGAAGAGTATCAGAACGTAAATTAACCGATTTATGGCCGATCTACAAGTCAAATCTTGTTTCAATTCGCGACAACAGGCTTTATACAAGGTACAACAGAGGGCATTGTAAGCCCGGGATATGTGAAAATCACATTGTTGATTAAAATTAAATAATTTTTTTATGTTAAGTAAAGAAAATAAATAATGAATTTTAAACATGAAGAGGAGGGGTGGGTTGAGAATATCAAAAAACTACGACAAAAAATGCAAAAAAAAAATAAAAAAGATATACTCAACTAAATATTCGTCCGGGTCTAAGAGGCCCGGTCTATGTATTCAAGGGTTAAATATATATTGCTACATATTCGGATTATATGTAAAATTTTGAGTATATTTCATGCATCATAATGTTATAAGCCCAACTGTTTCGAGCTTTGATATATTTTCTATGCCCTTCCCTTCATATATAAAACATCGACAGGTGACTGTTATGTACAGATGTTTCAATCGTTTAAAGAATTTGAAAATGTTTCCGTTTATTTATTATGTGTTACATTCAGCAAGAAGAACACGGTATATGTAAATTGCAATAAAAATGAGAGGGAGGCAAGGACAACATAATTTTACGAGAACCTGCAAGCTTCAAGCCTGAACACTTTTGGGACGGTCTACACGAAAAGAATAAATTCTCAGGATTCTTAGGAAAAAAGAACACTACGCCATCCGGATAAATGCATGATGTTCTCCATCATTTTAATGAGATATAAAAAACTTGCCAATTTTTATTAATTCGTGTTTAAAAACGAAGTAATTTCTAGAAAACGCGGTTTACTCTTTACCGATGGCATGCAAAATATACCTAAAGCACTCTTCAAAAGTTCAAATACAAATCCTATAAGTTTTGGAAAGTTCAACATTTTTTTTGGAGAAAGTAAATGCATTCTGGAGAAAATAAATGCAATCGTAAATGATAAAAAACATCCCAAGTCTAATTTAAAACATTATTGAAGTAGTATTTTTTGTAATAAGGCAAATATTTATATTATCTGTTTTTGTAAAATCGTCAATAAACTTAATCTTTTAAATCATAACGTGCTTGCTGTTGACATCACTTCGGTGTGTATTTCTTTCTAAAAATTTATTTCAATTTGGAAGTGTTGTATTCTATGTAAGAAAGAGTAGAAATGATGTTTTTATGGTGCTAAGGTTATGTGCTATTTGAGAACTGTCATTACCGTTATTTGAAAAGCATCGTGACAAAAACGTCAGCCACGTCTACATAACAAATTTGGAAACTAGATCCGTTGATAATAAAAAAGAAAGATAACCTATAGTTACGGATTGTAATCAGCTTTATTCGCTAACCGCTGATTAAACGGTACATAGGCCTGACTCACTCAGCCGTTTGTAGTTTTGTTCTTTTTAAAGGCGTGGGTTAAAGTTTATGGCAGCTAGAGCGGGCGCCACAAAATTTTTACTGCAATAAATTTATTAGAAATTCTATGTGTCTGAAAATCGGATAATAAAATTTAGAAAACATTCCCTGCGGAAGAGCGTTAAAAAAATAGAATGAGATTGAATGATAGCCTAAATAGAATTTCCAAAATAAACACCAGAAATACAAACAACCAGTTCATTAAAAAATGCTACTTAAGTAGAATAATATACTTTCTTAAAATTTAGAAGATTTTTTGATTACTGTTGGTTGCTATTATGCTAAACAAATTTATGGAATGTAACTGAAGCTGACCTATTTATGTCACTGGCGGTAATTAATGTTCAAATTACAATTATTATATTAATTGCTATGGTAATTAAGTTTTATCTTGACACTCTAACACTAGAAGTTACAATCATCAAGTATCAATTATACGATTTAGGCCTGTTACTCACTGCGATTAAACTTCAAATCAAAAAGTAGCACTAGTTAAGGTACTTTAGCAAGTCTCTGATCAATAACTTAACATTACTAATTACTATATAGAAATCTCAATAAATTACCTCGATACTAATTAACGAGAAGAGCTATCTTTAAAAGAATATTTTAATATTACCCAGCTACTATTGCTTAAAGATGTAACAATTTATATGTAAAAATTAGAGAATAAATATGCACTAAACTACGCTTAGCTTATTTCCTTGGCAGCTGCAATATAGATGATTTCTAACATTTCATAATATTAACCTAAAAGGGATTTACTAAATAAAATACATAGAAATATAGCCGCAACAAGTAAGGAGAATTGAGCTCAAGTCTACCGATATCGGGGTGAGAAGTTCAATAATAAGGTTTAAATAGTTTTAATTAATTTTCTGCCATGGGTTTGACAAGCAGAGACTATAAACTTTACATAAATAACCTAAACGCCATAATTTTATAGCATATTTTTAGGTATTAACGAGAATGAAAGCGATAAAAGGTTTGCGGGGCTTTAGAGGCCTGCATTTTACAAAAATTAACATTAGATAAGGTTAGAGGACTGAATCTCAGTATCTCTTGAAGTAATATTTCAGAATATATTTCTCGGTAATTGTCTTTACAGTTCTCACTAGGAAAATTTAAGGTATTAGCACGATAGAGTAAGAACTAAATATAACTACAGGTAGGGCTAACACTTAATAATTTAAATAGATCCTACCAGGACTCACCTATACCTTCAGCCTTCCGTACGTGAAAAGCTACCGGAATGGACTCCAGACGAGCTAGGTGAACCTCTCAGCGGAGAAGATCAGTTTCTCCACAGAACTCTCGGCCTGGTTCACTTCGGATAAGATGGCGGGCTCCTGCTCAAGATAGAAATTCCCCAGAACAAAGGAGCATCAGTCCCTCAGACAGACCCTGGTGAAATGACAAACGATTTTTTTTAGCCATGCTACTAAAAAGCACTTGGGGCAAAACTACCTTTTAAAATAAAAGGATATCACACCGCCTTTCACACGGTGTTTCATAACCGCATAGTCGGTATTCTAACGAAAGGTACATGTTACTACGCCCACTAACAGTTAAGACTTAATCTTCACAAGGCACCTTCTCGAAGGTAAATTCTGAACGAGAAAGGACTCAACTTTAACTTCCTTCGTTATATCCTATTTTCGTGCGCATCTGTGTAAGCGCTCCCTGTCAAGCGGTTTATAGTGCTGAAACCCACTCGACGTAGTAAAGTTGTGATAATCGATACCACAATTTAACGGATACACAGAGAAAATCGATGTATAATATTAAGATATATGTACAACGTTACAGGATGAAGCTATGCAGATTAAGGTTACGCCAAGGTCCTATAAATGCCAAGGTGGCAGTTACCGGCGTATACAGGGAGGTACTTTTGAGTCTTCGCCAAGATCACCTGACCTCACCACTAAGGACTTCTTTTTATGGGGTTACATTAAATCACTAGGCCATCGAACGCAAGTTATTGGGAATATCACTAAGGGACCATAAAACCAATGAGTGTTTAAGGCAGAAAACACAAGTGACCGACATAATATCTAGAGTTAGTTCATTGAAGTGGCAGTGGGCGGGACACGTCGCGAGGCACACGGAGAACTGGAGTGGATATACTACGAGGTGGAGACCCTGGGGCGAAAGGCGAAATGTGGGTAGACCGCAGCAAAGATGGTACGACGACCTGAAGAAATTCAGAGACTAGTTTTTAAAACGCAGGCGCCTTCTCTGGAACCATTGCGTCAGATGATAATTGATGCTTGTCGAAGTATTTCAAGACTCATTTTTCAGAAAGTTAGAGAGGAATTTGATATCCAACGTTATTTCTGTTTAGAAACTGTTAGTGTTGTGCACTTAATAATATAGTAAAAAAAGAGCAAATAACAAGTACCTATTTTCTTTATTGCAAAAAATGAGTTTTAACACTATAGTAGTGTTTTGATTTAGGTTTGGGAAGTTTTTTCATCATATACGTTTAGTATATTAATTCTTCCTGCCAATTGTACGCAACAGCCATGTTTTAAAATATTTTGTCAAAATTTTGCTAACATTTCGTACTTAAATCTCAAAAATTTTGGTATCGCTGTAAAGGCTTTTTGATCAGCTTCCTAGAAAGGTATCATAAGTGAGGTAGTGCCATTTAAGATTTTAAAGTAGATGAGGGTAGTGCTACAGTGGTGGATGGTCTGAAAAAAACCTCATTTTTGATCCCTCGCTTTTTTACAGAAATTATATTTTTTGGTTTTGATATCTTTTTTAGTGTAGAAAATATAGCCATTTTAAGTTTTCATATTGTCACCCTCTATGTACAAATAATTATAGATTTATTTTTCAAGTACCTATATTTGTACGTATCAAAATAGGTTGTAATTGCTTGAATTTGGAAAGACAAATTTTTCATTAATCAGCTTCAGTTATTATAGCCGTATTTTTTAGGAAATATATACCTAACATGATCAGCATGTTAGTAATAACTACAAATTTTGTTCAAACCTATATAAACTATGCTAATATTGAATTTTTATGCAATTGATTTAAGGTGCTTTTCTGGTCAACTGTTTGTCCACAACAGCTATGCCAATTGGAGAAAATTCCTTTTTTTATTTCATAATTGACCAAATCTCGAAGAAAATAGAATATTAGAAGAATCATTCTACATAATTTTTGACATTGTTCTTAATAACTATAAGCCAGTTTTTTTGTTGCCGCAACGTGAGAAAACAGCTTGTGCTCCCGTTTTAATAAGGCAAGACCTTTATGGCTAAGCTTCAAGCATCGTATTTGCCACGTGAAATTAGCATATTGCAAAACGCTCCCGTATAGTGTCTCTAATGTATTTGTTAGAGTGTTACAGCTACTTATCTTTATTCACATCCTTATTTTACATAATAAAGTCATTATTGATATTCCGCAACGGTAATTATCAACAAACTGTATGCTTATTGTTCAGGCTTTCAAAATAGTATTTTATTTCTAAAAATACATAGCTGCTTCAAATAGGTATTAATACGCAGCCTGAAATAGCTAAACAAGTAAACAATAATTTGATTGTACTTGAGGAAATAGGAGTTTTCTTAACAAATGATGCTGAAATCTAAACGGTTGTGGTTATTTGCTTTGTAAGCAATTGAGATTTTAGTTATAAAGTGGAAGTTAAAATAGCATCTTGAAATGTTTCACCAATAAATCTTTTCTGACTAATTGGGGGATATGTAGATGAAAGGCTATTTGAGCAAATTATTCTAAAAAGTATACTACATCAGACATGTCAGATATATTTTGGGACATTTCTGGCAATATTTGCAGTCTATTATTTGTCAAAAACGCGTTTTTTAGACACGTGCGATCGTGTTTAAATCCAATTTTAAATTCGCCCTATTCCTAGCACCTGCGGTTTTCATGGACTCGACATTTTAAAGTCTTGTCAATCACAATTCTGAAAAGTGGAATTTGGGCAATATTAATTTTGAGCACTATTAGCCTGTCACTCAATTATCCGAAACCTGAAAGAATTAAAATGCGGATGCCTTCACTTTATTTGAACACTTCATGGTTGGTTGTACATGAATTTTTAAATATGGCCATTAATTCTGAAATAGCATTTAAAACCCCTTTGTCTCTCGAGTATATACAAAATTTATGAAGTACATTCTCTCCGAGGTATTTAAAAGTACCCTTCATTTATCGCCTCATAAAGCTGCAGGTAAAGGGTGCGAAACGTTTTTAAGCTAGGGATTCCTATGTTTAGGGAACTTAACTAAATAAATAGCTGGCGTTAATAGTATTTAGCAACGTCATTAAACAGACTCTTGTTTCACGTAAAATGGTATTTCAAATTCGTTTTTATATCTAAAAGCTATCCATCCCAAGAAAAGTTTACCTATATTGTCACAGAAAGTAGCTGCTTGGTGCAATTCTCTGTGCTCTTTCATGTTACGTAGCTCAGATGGTGATGAAGAATATAAATTCGCTACTTTCGAAACAAATGTACATCTATTGATGATCAAGTTTAGTATACATTAACGTATGACCAGGTTTAGTATAATACACCAGAAGAGCGTAAGGCGCATGACTGTTCGTTGCGGACTGGTTAGACGGGGGCTATCCGGTTTTCCTTGAAGTAAACTGCTCGTCAAAAAAAACGACGCACCTAGTTTTTTGGACAATTTTTGAAGGCTCGTTATTGGAAAACTACTCAACCGGTTTTAAAAAACTTTGGAAATTCTGAATAGATGATTCTTTGATTCGTATGATTAATTTTTGGAATAAGATATTTTGCACCTAGCATATACTAGAGCAGGGCCTCCGCAACCGCGTGTGCAACGCGTGCACCGCACGTGGGCGCCACTCTATAAGAGGCGCCAAAACCCCTAATAGAGTGGCGCCCGCGTGCAAAACCGAAGGACCGATAGTGTTTAAAAAATATATTTTTTTTATTTTTTAACAATTTCCAAGGAGCAAGGCACCAAAGAAATCGTTTTTATTCAATAATCTAAGCGAAGTTTATACCTAATTCCTTATATTGGACCAATCAATCATCAATATTCACATCTGAATATGCAATATGATCCAATATCCAATACGGGTATAATTCAACAAGTTTGCATAGTTAGAATTAATTGATATCAGCAAGAATAATGGTACAAGCACATAAACCAAATTCAGGATAAGAAAGAGAATGTCTGGAAGTTTGTAAAAGCTCGAAAGAGATTGCAAACTTCCAGAACGATTCCTCCACTTATAGACGAACGTAATCCTAACGTATTCGTTGCAAAAGATAGTGATCAGGCCAGATTATTGGCATCTACATGGGAAGCTATAAATGGTCAAACAATAAACATGTCCTACCCAGTAACAACTAATGCAATAAATAATTACCATGGGCAACTAAGTGATGAACAACATTCAGCACCTATGGAAGAGCTTACAAGCCCGCATGAAATTAGGAAAATTATATCGAGACTTAGGCCGTATAAGGCAGCAGGCGATGATAGGATCGTCCCTAAGGTGCTGAAGAATGTTCATGTAAAAGTGATTGTGCAATTAGGATACATTTATAGAGCATGTTTGTTAAATATCTAGTTCTCAGTAGCATGGAAAAACGCGATTACAATACCGTTCCAAACACTCGGAAAAGACAGAAAATATGGTAAGAACTATAGGCCCATTTCCCTATCATGTGTGTTGGGGAAAATTTTTGAGAGAATTATTTATAAAAGGCTAGCTAAATTTATACATTTAAATAATGTTATGGTAGAAGAACAATTTGGATTCAGATCAATGAGATCTACATCACTCCAGCTTGCCAGAATAGTAAAGAAAGTAATGATCAATAACAACTTAAAACATTACTCAGCCATGGCGCTGTTAGATATTGAAAAAGCATATGATACTATATGGCAAGATGGAGTGAAGTGGAAAATTGACCAAATTGGTTGCCCAAAGTATTTACAGAAACTTATCGACAGTTATCTGAAGGGTAGGACCTTTCAGGTAATTGTAGGAAAGGCAAAATCAGAGCGAACAAGGCTGGTTGAGGGGTTTCCGCAAGGTAGCGTATTATCACCAATTTTATTTAATATTTTCATTAATGACATACCAAAGGCGGATAACACTCAACTAGCGTTGTTCGCAGATGACACGGCGATCTTGGCAAGATCGACTAATGAAAATCAGTTAATATCCAAAGACATCTGGATATACTTGCGGAATACTTCGTAAGATGGAAACTAAAAGTTAATGCCGACAAGTCACAATAGTATAGTGTTCACCCAGAAAACAAGGGTAAATCCTCGGGTAAATCCAAATCCTATAGTTCTTACCATGTATGACACACAAATTAGTGAAATAAACTGTGTAAAATACCTAGAGGTGTTTTTAGACAAAAGAATGACCTTTATTAATCATGTCAAAGAGACTGCTAAAAAGGCAATATTGGCCAAAAAAATCATATTACCATATATACTTCCTGACAACCCTCTGAATGTTAACCTTAAAGTCAAACTTTATGAAGTATGCGGAGCATAATGTCTTATGCGATTCCAGTTTGGCCTGCGGTGGCAAAAACCTACCGTTCTGGAAACTGGAAACAATAGAAACTAGCACACTTAGAGGCATAATAAATAAAAAGTCTTATGAAATAAGCAAACAAGAATTGTACAGGCAAATGAACATAACACCGTTCTGGACCAGAGCCCTGGAAAAAACAAATAACTTTTTTAGACATAAGATTCAAAATACTGAAATCACAAACCAAATAGGTAATATCAACAAACATAATGCTCCGTTTAGGAAATGCCATAAGCTCATTACAGACGCTATTACTTAAAAGTAGTGCTAGCGATATGAGGATCCAAAACTGAGAGAGACAA
This sequence comes from Pissodes strobi, assembly GCA_016904865.1. Classification (NCBI taxonomy): domain Eukaryota; kingdom Metazoa; phylum Arthropoda; class Insecta; order Coleoptera; family Curculionidae; genus Pissodes; species Pissodes strobi. Next base: position 82,768 of record MU185051.1, read on the forward strand.
TATTATAACTTTGTAAATTTGTAAATATGTAAATAACCAAAATTAGTTGTAAGAATAGCTATAAGTATCATGAAAAGCCATAGGCAGATAGCCATTGTGGTGCAACATAGTTAATAAGTTGGTTATAAGTGTTCTGTAAGTATGTGAAAAGTCACTGGCATAATAAAGCCATGGATATGTAATATAGTAAGTAAGTTAGTGTAAGTCTTGTTAAGTATCATGAAAAGCCATTGTGGTGTAACATAGTTAATAAGTTAGTTATAAGTATTCTGTAAATATGTGAAAAGCCACTGGCATAATAAAGCCATGGATATGTAATAGTAGTAAGTTAGTATAAGTATTAGTTAAGTGTTTTTTGAAAAAAGCCTTAGGCATAAAAAAAGCCATCGGCATAAAGTTATAGTAAAAAAAAAAGGGTTAGAAAGAAAGTATGTAACCCATTTGTCGTAAGGTAATTTTAAGTTAAGTAAATAACGATACGAAAAGTGAATAAACAAAATAAGGACATAAACATGCATACAATAGTAAGCATGATTTTCTAACCAACTAAAACTAAGTTAATGCAACTAGGCTAAAAAGGTTGCTGAAGTAATTAAGGCTGTTTTAGTTTTTGTAACTAAGGCTGCTTACTTTTCGAAACAGAAACATATTATCTAGTTTCTACCATCGCTGCTCCACATCTTGGGATGTGAGGCATTTATTGGTTGAAAATGCGTGCAAAATTCGAAAATAGGATATCTGATGATGCTAACATGGTTAGAGAAACGCGCGTCGAGTGCAAAAATTATGTTTCGTATTGTGGACAAAACTCTGTTGTAGTGCAATTTGCTGAAGGTTCCAAATCCCAATCAAATTCAAATTCAAAATTCAAAACAGTTTTATTACCATAAAAAATAAATACTATAATTTCAATAAATAATACATTATTAAACATTAATAGTGTACGGGGTGGCTCGAATTCGTGTCTATGTATGGGGAACTCGAAAACCGTAAGAGATACAGTGTCGGTCAAATTAAGGCAAAATTGTGCATTTAAGTGTCTAACAATATGCCGTTTAACGGAAAAAAACAGAAATTTTGAAAAATCGTTTTATTTTTATCCTGGGTTTATTTAAAACCGGATTTCAAATCTAATTGCACCTTTGCATTGCCACTTTTTCCGCTGTATCCAATGATGATATCCAGTTTAAAATCCGACGTTTCGTCTTCAAGGGACCATCATCAACTTTCTTTTTTTAAATACGAACTTTAATTTTTTTTATCGATTTTCAGATGGTATTGGCGTTATTAATATGAGTATGTGTTTTTTTATAATTTTTTTTATTTTATTATTTTTTTATTATTTTTATTTTATATATTATGCTTTGGCATGATTTTAAATAATTTAAGGTAGGTACTTTTGAAATTTCCATATTCTATAAAAATATTTTATTTGTTTTTTGCATTAACGGAGCCCGTATTAAAAATTAACAATAGTCAAATTATTTTTTACGAGAATATGGCCATGAACTATTACTCAAACAAGTTGCTTAGTGCATTTTATTTATAAGCAAAATTCCAATAGGTGTTTTTCCACCAAAGTTGCTATAGTATCACGTAGTATGATTATAAATTGTTGATCATAATCATAATCATAATCTTTATTTGCCCTAGGAAAAATACATTTTCATAGATACGTCAAAATAAAGTAAAACTACACTATAAATTGCATCATATTGTCTAAAATAAACAACATCTAAAATCACTAAATACATACATAGCACTTAAAAAAATTAAAATAAAAAGTAAACCAACACAAATTCACATTAACATTAGTTAAGTTAAGAATTCAATAAAATTCACTAAAATTTCTGTTCTCTCTTAATGCAGTACTAAACTCCCCAATAGAATAAGAAACCAATTTTATTATATATTTTTTAAGCTTTTTTTTTTGAAGATACTCATTGGCAAGCTCCTAAACTCTAAAGGAAGTAAATTGAATAACTGAATTCCAGTACTGCTAAATTTATGTAGGCGAGAAACTGGCATGATGATATTTGTTCCATTACGAGTATTATGGGTATGGCTATCACTATGTGTTGGATATTTATGAATATTGCCCTTTATGTAACAGATGTTTTCATAGCATATTTTGCCATACAGAGTCATAATCCCAAATTGAACAATTAATGGTCTACAGCTTTCAGTTGAAGGTATGTTAGCCAATATTCTTATTGAATTTTTCTGTTTTAAAAACACGGTATTTAGGTGGTTGGTCGCTGCGTTTCCCCATGCCAGAACACCATAAGACATTTTGGAATGGAAAAGGGCATGGTATGCAGTCAATGTTGCATCCATACCAATGGTAAAACGGATTTTTCTTAAGGCAAAGAGAGAGGAGGATAGCTTCTGGTTTAAGGCATTGATTTGATGTTGCCATCCTAGGGATGTATCAAAAATCACTCCTAAAAACTTGGGATTACAATCAATGTCACCTCCACGCAGCTTAAACTCCAGCTCCACTATTTTTGCCTCATTGAGAAGTGACTTATTTCCTGAAAACCACAGCTTAGCCCTTTTTAAAATTGACTGGAAAAGAGCAATGATTGGATGCCCTTTCTTACGTCTAACACAAAAAGATGAGTCATCTGCGTATTGCAAGGCGAGAGTTGAAGACTGGTCTACAAAAATCGAAAGGTCATTAACACATTGATGTTCTCTTTTAAATAATTTTTTTAATTGGTTAAAAGTTGGGAATATTTTATCTTTGCAGTAAGCAACTTGTTTGAGTAATAGTTCATGGCCATATTTTCGTAAGAAATAATTTTACTATTTTTTATTTTTAATACGCTCAAATTTTCCACTTAATACCTTAAATTATTTAAAATTACGCCAAAGCAAAATATATATTTAAAAAATAATAATAAAAAAAAAAAATAATAAAAAATAAAAACACAGTCATATTAATAACGCCAATACCATCTGAAAAACGATAAAAAAAATTAAAGTTCGTATTTAAAAAAAGTTGATGATCCGTTGAAGACGAAATGACGGATTTCAAACTGGATACCATCATTAGATAGAGCGGAAAAAGTGGCAATGCAAAAGTGCAATTCAATTTGAAATCCGTTTTTAATTAAGCCCAGAAAAAAAATAAAACGAATTTTCAAAATTTCGGTTTTTTCCGGATATCTCCGGAAATACTCGGAATTTTAAAACTTTCTAAGCGGCATATTGCTAGGCACCTAAATGCGCAATTTTGCCTTAATTTGACCGACACTGTATCTCTTACGGTTTTCGAGTTCCTCATACATAGACACGAATTCGAGCCACCCTGTACATGATTTTATGAAGTTTCATCACAACAATATTAATATTGTAATCGGAGTGTACTGCGATTTTAAAACCGATACACTTGCGACTCAGCGCATGTGCCGTACAACCCGGTTGTATTTAAAAAGAAAAACAATCCTATGAAAGATAGAGCAATATGCATAAATTAATCAATAGTTTAGAGAGTAGAGAGGTCAGAGGCCAAGCAAGTTAAATCATACTAACCTGTACTGAATTATTTATAATGTAGCGAACTTTTTTGCTGCGCTCCTAAGTACCTTCCCATTTTTAATAGTCTTTTGATAGCCTAGTGAGGCAGTGCGTATTGCCTTAACAATTTTAAGACATTAGGTCTTGAAAATGAGTTAGAACACAGTTATTTCGTGGTTACATGTTTGTCAATAGTAAAAAATAAAAACTAGTTGTCGTCCGAACACTGAAGTTTAGCAATGTCGGGCGTGGTTAGTATTTGGATGGTTAACCGCTTGGTTTAGTTTTATGAAGGTTTCACTTCTATACCGCCTGTGAACTGCTTTTAATTTTATATAATTTTAATATCGCTCTGCTGAAGCTTTCAAATCGGGGTCAATATTTACTTTGCGCACTTATTGGCTACCACAAAAATAAAAATACTGACATATTCTACGTTACTTCTCTTACCATCTCCCACACATTAAATGCTGCGCAAATGTTTCTACTTATCAGAAAAAAATAACAAAGTTTACAAAATGCAGTTATGTTAAACCATCCGACATGTTCCAAACTTATACTATCTGACTCTCGCACCCTCATTATTTCACCTTTCTTCACGCACACAACGCAACGGTCCAAACGGATCTGAAAAATGCAAGCAAAAAGCAAGGCAGGCGTAATAGCGATAGTAGTCTCAAAAAAACTTTTACCAGCTTGTTTTCTTAAAAACCAAAAATATAACTGTTTTCTTTTGTATTTTAAAATGATAACATTTCTGGCACGTCAACATGACACTATTTCAGCTTTCAGCATTTAGTTAGCTTAGCACGGCTCAGCCAGCTGTCATTCTACGAATAGGTGTTGCCAAGTGTAATTTCTGTTCGGTTCTAAAATACGGTATCTTGTTGTATAGATTCAACCAACACTTTATACATGGTGATTCATAAGTACTTTGTATTTATTAAAATAATAAATAATAATAATTCGCTATTTTGAGTTACGCAAGACGCTCGCTATTTAACGACCAAAAGAGAGAGAGACAAATGCGCCCCTGTTTGGTATATTTGGATTAATTAAGAAAGTACCACACGTAGCGCGCTCGTTTTGTTAATTTGGGATAATTATGGTTTTGTGTTAGGCGGGGTTGGTCAAGCGCATAGCGCGCTCGTCTCAATGCTCTTGTTTGGTTAATTAAAGTTACTTTCGATTATTTTTGCTTAATCTGGGATACCGAAGACAAGCCCGCGTAGTGCTCTTGTCTCTTCTTTATTCATTAGGGTTAGTCTGGGATGGCTTTGCTTAGTTTAAGTTAAGAAAGAGACAAGCGCGCGTAGCGCGCTTGTCTCTTTATTTTGCTAAATTAGGGTTAGTCTGGGTTAGTTTTGATTAGTTTTGGTTAGTTTGGGTTAGTTTTGGTTAGTTTGGGCTAGTTTTGGTTAGTTGGGGTTCGTTTGGGTTGGTTTTGCTTAGCTTGGGTTAGTGAAGAGATAAGCGCGCGTAGCGCGCTTGCCTCTTTACCTTGCTTAATTAGGGTTAGTCTGGGTTAGCTTGGGTTAGTTTGGGTTGGTTTTGCTTAGCTTGGGTTAGTGAAGAGACAAGCGCGCATAGCGCGCTTGTCTTTTTACTTTGCTTAATTAGGGTTAGTCTGGGTTAGTTTTGGTTAGTTTGGGTTAGTTTTGGTTAGTTTCGGTTGGTTTTGCTTCGTTCGGGTAATAACTTTGTTTTATTAGGGTTAGTCTGGGTTAGTTTTGGTTAGTCTGGGTTGGTTTTGCTTAGTATGAGTTAGTGAAAACACGCGCGCTTGTCTCTTTACTTTGCTTAATTAGGGTTAGTCTGGGTTAGTTTTGGTTAGATTCAATTAGTTTGGGTTGGTTTTGCTTAGTTTGGGTAATGAAGACACAGTGAGATAATTGGGGGCGAAGGAAAAATTATAGAAATTGACGCGGCGAAAATTGAGAAAAGAAAATATAATCGGGGACTATACAAAGCAATTCCACGTTTTTTGGAAAAATGCAGCGGCGCTTTTCCCATTAGTGCTTGATCCATTTCCATGTAAGTAATTTCAATAATTGATATGCCATGCACCTGCCCTGGGACATTTACCTACTTGAGAATCAAGAATGTTAGTCAAGTGTGACAACATTGCAAGTAAATTTTCATCATTAACGTCAAATTGGGAGAGTTCGCGATTAAATGTCTTACTAAATGGCCTCATTTATGATTTTTATTTTTCAATTTTTGGCGTCAAAAGTGTTTTGCGCAATGTGTACCGTGTCACAAAACACTTCTAATACTGTCTTCTACACGTCACATAAAATTTTTTTGCAAAATTCGAAAAGTGCTCAAAGTAAATATTTACCCAAATCGGTAGTGCGGTTCTAAGCACACATCTTATTTTTCAGTTTATAGTTTTTCGGAACAGTGGATTACATATTACATATCACATATTTTTGTAGATATTAAAAAACGCCTATTTAATTTTGACCTTTTCCTTAAACGCAAGAGTTCTTCTTCGATATACTTTATCACCTTAACACGAAAAACTAAGCGCCTATTAAAATGTATTCCAATGAATAAATTAAAATATTCAAACAAAACGTATAAATAGATGAAAGTTATAATGACGGACAGTTTTATAAACAGTAAACATTAAAAATATATATATATATATATATATATATAGTCCATGAACCTGGAAAGCAGCCAATAACACAATCCGGATTAAAACGACTTAATAGTTATCCAATACTCAATAGAAAGTTGTTTGTTTTCTTGTAGATCTCCCTTTAATATTAAAATCTTGTTTATTTACGTTTATGTGCTGCCGGCGTTATCTCTACACCTATTATTTTTAATGGATCCATTTTAAGCTAATTGATTACTTGATAAATCAGTCAGCTCGAACGCCTCGCAGTAGTTCTTAGGAACCTTTTCACTTTATTTTAAAATAGTTGCAGAGATTTATCAAAAATATGTTTTTATCTTGAAGTTTTTATGAGAATATATGGTTATACAGTGGCTATAAAATGATGGGGGAATTGACACATACATATATTGGTAATTTCTAGGTAAAGTAGTCTGGACGATAAAAACATATTTTGTTTTAAGTGATAAATATAACGAGAAATTCTGGACCCCCCAGAAAGAATGAATGCTGAAAATATTTATATTTGAGCTTTAGTCAAAGTAACACAATATAAAATTTTAATTGCATAAAGTTGTAATGTAATGAGTTCCTAGAAGGATCTACGTGACATTTTTATAAAAAAAATCTAATAATCTGCTTATAGTTTTAATAACAATAATAATAATAATAATAATAATAATAATAATAATAATAATAATAATAATAATAATAATAATAATATTAATAATAATAATAATAATAATAATAATAATAATAATAATAATAATAATAATAATAATAATAATAATAATACCGGCTATATGACCACTGTGAGCAAACCAAGATCATTGCTGACCAACAGAAAGGATGCGCTAAGGGGTCAATGGAGTGCAAAGAGCAACTCATAATCGATTCTGTCATCTGTAACCAAGCATTTTCCAAGTTTAAGAACATGTACATGTACATGGCCTACATCGATTAAAAAAAAGGCTTACGACTCTGTGCCTCATGAGTGGCTACTAAATATATAAGACTGATGCTATCATTGTCAACTTTTTAAGGCATCCCATGAGATCTTGGCTAACGAATATATATCTTAATGAAGCAGAGATTAACACTGCAAACATACAAATAAAAAGAGGTATATTTCAAGGAGATGCCCTCAGTCCGCTATGGTTCTGTATCTATCCCATCTGAATTCTATTTCCTATGGATACAATATCAAAAACAACAATGAGGCAGGAGAGAAAGACAATCATTTGCTCTATATTATTGACCTAAAACTTATGGGAGCTACCAAATATCAGCTAGAGCTAATATTGAAGTTTGTAGAACAATTCTCCATGGATATTGGAATGCGGCTTGGACTAGAAAATTGCCGTACAGTGAACATCGTACGAGATAAAGTAGGTTCAGGTCACTTTGAACTTAGGGATGGCCAGAACATCGAGGCAATGAAGGGAGATGAATTTCACAAGTACCTCGGAATGAAACAAACAATGCACATATCACATGGCGCAATGAATGCTGAGTTAACAGAATAATTTACTAGAAGGGTAAAATGTTTGGCAAAACCTCAACTTAACAGCAAAAATCTCTGCAAGGCTATCAATACATATGCCGTCTCAGTTCTTGGATACTCGTTTGTTGGTAGCATGGACCGACACTGACATTGAAATCTCCAGCGGAAAACAAGAACCTTACATACAAGAGCACACCAACATCATCCGAGGAGCGCAGTAGAGCGAACAACCTTGCCAAAACATCTAGGTATAAGAGGTCAAGCAACAATTGGATCGGCAAATAAGTAATTTGCTCAATTATTTTCACAGAAAAGCGAATTCCTCAGAAGTTCATAGGGCAGTTTGTAACGCAGATGACTCTTCACCACTGCTTTTAAAATAATACCAGGTTCAAGACCGCCATCATACCGAATTTGATAAAATTCGAGTGTGGAAGCAAAAGCCCTTACATGGGGGGCATGCGAATGAGGCTATCGAGGATCACGTCGACAATACAGCGTCGCGTCGAACTATTGGTTAGTTTCAGGACAAATATTCCCCAAAACCGAGGGCTAGTAGCTTGCTATTCAAGATCAAGTGATTCCCACCAGACTATCTCAAATACATAATTGGAGATGCTTCGGTGGCGGATGATCGATGTCGATATGGCTGTCAAACCACTGAGACCATACAGCATATTACAGGATGCCAAACGTTCGCAGCAACCGAATATAAACTCAGGCACGATGCAGTTGCGGAGATAATCCATCAGGAACTAGCAGACAAGCTGTTTCTGCTGCAGATGGAAAAGGTAAGTTACGATAAATACACTCCCGAATCTGTTTTAGAAAGTAACAACTATAAGATCACTGGGACCGTACTGTGCTTACTGACCAGACGACGACTCCCAATACACCGGACATCATTCTCGTAGATAAGCGGACCAAGGAAGCCACGCTGATCGACATCGCCATACCCAACAACAATAATTTGCAGGTCAAGCACGCCCAAAATGATCGCCAAATATCGTGATTTACAAGAGAAAATCCGGCAACAATGGGGAATGGAGAGAGTAAGAACGGTGCCAATCATTGTGTCATCAATAGGACTCATTGCAAAGAACCTGCAATTTAACATCAAGGAACTCGGATTGAGCGAACATATCTTCAAATTGATGCAGAAAGCAGTACTTCTCGCAACAGCCCGTACCGTCCGAAAATTTGTAAGAAATCCGTAGGTGCCACCAAGGACCCGATAACACGGAAAGGGTTCCCTCAGAGCTTAATCCTTTTGATATCTGGGATATCTGGGATAAGTAAATGATCCCCTTAGAGGGAGTGCGAATGCCGTAAGGCTAAATCTTAATAATTGCAGACATAAATTGCTGTTACTGGTCAGCTATCGGACGCCGCCTCTGGCGGTGGCGTAGGCTCGCTAGCCTTAGAACTAAAGAGCACTGGGAAAATAAAATGCCCGAGATAGACAAATACTAGAACCCGTTATGATAGTTGAGCAAGGACTCTCTTAAAGTAACCACTCGCTGTCAGAGTTGGACATAAATGATATTCGGGAGTGGCAGGAGAAAGTCTTTTCTCGCCGATGACCCTTCACCTGAGGTAAGTCAGGATGGACAAGGTGGTAGCCCCTTGGTACCGGCACCCCCTTGGTACCGGCACATGCCGCACAAGGAAATGAAAACCGTCTTGGTTTCCATAATAACTCCAACAACCCCGACAGCTGCAGTCCGCTCGAAGGGACCAGAGAGGAAACAGGAGAGTCCGATTCAAATGGTCTGCTTATAACGGATATACCAACTAAGAAAACACCATCTGCACATGGGTTACACCAGGAAATGACGGCAAAATTCTCAAAGTTCGAGATAAATCTGTGCAGAACATCTTGGACCAACGAAGGCAACTTTTCATGAACATCCGTTCAGCGCCACAAATCGTACAAAACATACGAGACAAACCGCTATACAACTAGGACTTCAATTATGGGCATTTAAACCTGAAAATGATCACAATACAGAACAAGTGCAGATATTGCCACCCGAAGATCGAATAAACTATGATATACTGCTTGAGAACCTTCTGAATGGAATAGACCTTACATCTAGCTTTAACTTCCCAACCATAAGAGCAACTAGAGACTGTAAACAACGTTCTTCTGGATGACTGAGAGCTGCGGAGCCTTACACAGTTACATGATCTTGCCTATTCTATCGCAATGACAACTCTTCAGCTGCAGAATCGGAAATCAAAAACCGTAACACCTAGGGGAGAAACAAGCAGCAAGCCTGGATGGGAGATCCGCCTATAAAAACAAGTTACCACCCTTAGACAGGAAATTGCGAAGCACATACTCATCAAGAGAAGTGCCAGAGTAGGCAACAAGTCCCAGCAAATCCTCAAGAGCTGCCAAAGTGTGGAAAATAGGACGGCAGGCGGCAAAATACTCGATCTTCTTAAACAGAGATTTAGAGTTATAGCGACTACACTACAAGGATATAAGAAGCACATCAGTGAAAAACTGACACCAAACTTTTTAACACAAACCAGAGAACATTCTGTTTCAAGCTCACCTTGAATAAGCCGGTTGGGCAGGAAGGCAAATATCCGAAAACATTTGGAGTAATATTTAAAGAAAGCGAACCCTACACAAATCGAACGAGGAATGGAATAAACACGAGAAGAGGATTAGAGAAAAAGTCCCATTTATAACTTCCCAAAACATTACGGAGAACGCTGTAAAATCAGTATTGAAGAATGCTACCAGTTGGAAGGCACCAGGCCCTGACAAAATTTAAACTTCTGGTATAAAAGGTTCACGGCACTAATAGCCAAGCTTGGCCACTTTCCCAACAGTATTCTGAAAGACTTCGGGTCCGCGCCATCCTTCTTAACCAAAGAAGTCACATATATCTCCTCCCGAAAATAGACCAACTGGTGGAGAACCTTTCAAAATACCGACCAAAGACATGTCTACCTACTTTCTACAAAATCCTGAGTGGTATCTCTTGCAATAAGGGATGTGAACATATTCTTGGAAGCGATTTCCTTGCGGAGGGACAACAATGGTGGCTCTCTCAGGGATGCAAGAAACAGCTCGTAATTGACCAGATAGTTCGCCGACATGCTGTCGAAAATAAGAAATACCTCTACACAGCCTACATCGATCACCAAAAGACCATTGACAGGGTGTCCCACTCTTAACAGTGCATATCCATGCACAAAATCGACAGCACCATAATCGATCTAGTCATATTTATGATGGGGAAACTTGAGACACGGTTTGTTAGCAATGACGAAAAACACAGAACGACCAGGATACCATAAGAATTCAGAGAGGAATTTTCCAGGGAGGCGCACGAAGTGCCTTTTCGTTCTGTGGTGCCTTAAATCCTTTTTCGACCACCCTAAACAACCTGAATACGAACTTGAAAACGGCGTCATGATCACTCATCTAATATACATGAATGACATCATCACGCGCTTCTCTGCAACAGAGCGAGGTCTCAAGAGGCAGCACAGATGCATCGAGAACTTCTTCAATGACATATTGTGAAGAAATCTTTTGCGGTAATAGAAAACGTGTCTTGGTAGGGTATTTTAATTTAAATCTTTTTAAGAGTGATGATTTCTATGTCAAAAAAATTTCAGATATTTTTCAGCACTTGGGAATAACACAGAGTGTAGCGAACTTTACAAGATATACCGATTCATCATCCATATTAATTGATTAGGTCTTATCAAATTTTGACGTGGTATCCAAAGTCCACTATATCCCAAAAATATCAGACCAGTAACTAATTTCTGTAAATGTAGATAATAAAAAAAATATAATTTAAATAAGGTTGAGATTAAATGCAGAAATTTAGGTTCTGATCATAAGGAAAAAGTCTGCTACGATCTGTTATTTTATTCTTTTCTGTTGAGTTCTGTGAACGTGTATTGCAACTGTGAAATTGTAGTTAATAATATGGCACCCATTAGGTCCTATTAGTGTGAATATCAAATAAATTTAAAATATTCGTGTTGGAATAATTAATATTTTCAATGTATGAGTATTTAACAAGCTAAATCACTAAACACAAATTATATCAACAAGTAGTTACAAAAATTTGACGGCTACTCTGACAACTTCTCGGAAATCTCATCAGTGTTATTGTTTGACTCATAAAGCAAAAACCTCCGGAGATAAGTAGGTATCTCATTATATAATACCTTTAGATAAGCAATTAGTTACTCTTTAAAATTCCTGTTAAATTGCATTTTTATGTTCTACCAAAAGTGCAATATTTTGTAAGCGATAATAAAACTTGCATTCCATATTATGAAGTAGCCTGTTAAGGAATCGTAACCAAAAATTCACAGTCGTAGCTGAGTTAGTGGTTAATATTTAGGCATGTTGTTTCCAAATTTCTTGAAAAATATTTTTCTATGTCGAAACGACATATAATAGGTATGGGACATATTACCCAAGAAAGTTTCAAAATGTTTCGTGAAATCTAAGAATGTAATAATATACAGGGTATTCTATTTAAGAAACCAAATATGGTACCAGATAAGAGTAGATGCGGTAACGCGTTAAAATTATTTTTAAAATGAAGAGTATTATCTCTTATGTGTAGCCCAAATTTCAAAGGGCTATAATTTATCGTTCTCTACAAACTTCTAATAGGCAATCGATTGTAAAATACCCCGTATAATATATTGTATTTTCTATGCCTGCCAAGTTATTTTTACTAGCATATCTACTCCAATAGAATACATCTTTTTCAACGGCTCTTATGTGAAAAGGCTTGTTTTTTGTTGACACACGAAATCAAAATTGATGGGAGCAACACTATACCATTAAAAGTGTATGTATATAAAAATAAACCCAGATTGATGTACCGTTTTGAAGTCATAAGCAGGCACCTCCAGCTCCCTAGGAAAACAAACATAACGCGACATAGCGTGCTTTAACACTGCGTTTATCACGTATGGATACATAGAAAACATTTTAAAAAATCCACTTTAGGAAACGGAAAACCCAAGTAAAAAATTGAAAACCGTTAAACAGGAATACGCGAACATGCAACAGCAGAAGTAAGCACACGCTATATTTCGTTAATAGTTTTTTGAAATGTTAGTATTCCCAAAAGTGAGTTTTGTTGTCTTCTTATTGAAAATCATTTTCAGCTTTAATTCAGATAATTAACAAGTGGACCAAATATATAAGTTGGTAATTATTAGGGAGCTTACAATGTTTTCGATGAGCCATAAATTCGATTATTGGAAAGAAACAATGTAGGTATAATATGAAATGTGGCATCTTCATCGTGAGCGCAACTTCATAATTTTAGAACTAGAGCCGGACTTTTAATCTTTAACGGCTACACAGATACCGCGTGACTTACAGTCCCTATCGTCTCGCATATGCTGCTGTCCAGCACATTAGTAACGCGCGAATGTCGGTGCCATTACAGGAATGAGAAGGGCTAGACATAAAAGAAAAACTTATTAATCTTTAATATACGTATAATTGATAATTGATAAAAGGATTGATTACAGATTGATTACAAGGTGTCGCTAGCCGCCGCTGCCGGTTCATTTGGGAGTAATACTAATTATATAAAGAAACAAAGTAGAAAACAAATTTTATTTTTTAATTTTATTTTTCAACACATTAAGCACTACCTAACAATTCTTCAATGTAGAATTCCAAAAGAATCATCCAACGTCCAAATAACAGGTAATTAAATCCACAAACACCGATACGGTAAAAACGCGATAGCCAAACAGCTGACATGAATTAATGGATTCTCTGTTTTGATGAACATGGCGGCCAGTTCCTTCTAGATGAGTGCCGGCTACGAGACCTGGTCAGAGTGCGCGGCAAGAGAGAGTACCGCTCGTTTGTTGAACAATATGAAGTGCTTAAGTATGACATGAAATAGGTATAACACTTCGTATTTTTTTCGTGTTTGCATTTTGATTCAAGTTTTATATTATAAATGTTTATGTTAGTATTATAATCTACACGGTATACTTTAAAGTGAAAAATTTATATTTTGACATGCTCTTTTTGTCTAATAAACGTAATGTTTCTGTCACGTTATTAAAAACAAGCTGCCAATTTTCCATGACACAGACATACTCTTAGGTGTCATCGGTAACAGCGTCGCAGTAGCGGTAAGTAATAGTACGGCTTGCATACCATTTTATAAAAGAGGAAAGAAGAAGGGGAGCAATGTTGGCGTCTTCATATTTAGTAAACAAGTCTGTCTATTTTTATATGTGTTTGTGTAATAATTTTATAAATTGACATTTCTATATAAGAAACAAAATATTTTGGTATGGCTGGTATTGCAGGACCTTCTAGAATGACACCAGATGACAAGATTTGAAGATCGGGCACAAAATCTTTTTAATTATCGAAATGCTGAATATTTTTATAACTTGAATAGCTGAGACGTGAAAGATAATGATTACTTGGAAATTCACGGCACTGAAATTACAGAAAGCACCTCAGAAACTAAGAGATAAATAAGGATATTATCTAGGAGATTTACTTGATTTGTTATATTTCATTGTAGCGTTTTCAAATTTTGGCATGAACAAATGCTACTGTTTTGCTTGATTTGTATTTATTTTTATTTACAAACACAATTTAGTTTGGGTTATTCCAATATAGAATATAGGTACAGAAGTACATTACCTTGTTTTGTCTTGAAGGTTATTGAATATACTTTCTATGTTTACATTACACTTAAAAATTAACTCTGCTAAATCAACAGCTATTCTTTTCTGTAGTGATGCCCACAGAGCTTTTCTTTTAAATAATTTAAATATCCAAATAAATAACGATGAAATTGCGTTTAAAAACTCTGCCAAGAATCTCGGTCTTGTAATGGATAACAAAATTACATTTAGGGAACATGTTACCCTTAAGTTAAGAAACGGATATTCTGCTTTAAGATCAATTTATTCCCAGAGACACTATTTGAGTACCAGTGTCAAAAGAATGCTCTGCGATTCACTTGTATTATCACCATTAAACTACTGCGACACCATCTATGGACCCTGTCTTCATTATTGTGACTCTTGCAGAATACAGAAACTCCAAAATTCTTGCCTTAGGCTTATATTTGGCATAAGAAAAAGAGAACATATATCTCACAAGCTACAAGATGCAAAATGGTTAAACATGGAAAATCGAAGATTGTTGCATTCTCTTTGTTTCTTTTATAAATTGCTTAAATATGGGAAACTCCACCATACTTACTTAAAAAGGTTACCTTTCGGACTGATGTACATAATTTAAATATAAGAAGAAAACATTTATTAACCGTTCCATCTCACAATAAGGAAATTTTTAAAAAGTCATTCTCATACTTGATTGTGTATCAGATCAACAAATTTCAAATATTAGACTTTACGATGTCCGAAAACGCATTTAAAGCAAAATTTAAACATCTTTTTTTTAACCCATAAAATTTCTGTTCTGTTTTTAATGCCATTTAACAAAATATGCCGCTTAAACACTGTAGTATGTAAGGTATGTCATCAAAGTTCAAACACACCTAATCCTTTCCTTTTCCTCTTCCTTTCCTGTTTTGGATGTGTTTCTTTAAATTTGCATTTAATTTATTTGAAGGCCTCAACAGAATTTAGGGGATCTATTTTAAAGACTTCGCTGAAAGTCTGAATATAATGGCCTATTGGTCACTTCATGTCGATATGTTCTACTAATATTTTAGTAGGTACCAATTATTTTTCTTTATAATTAAAATGTCATTGTGAAGGTTAAGAATATTATTTTTATCTGTATTAAAAAATTAACATAGCTTAACTATGTGTACCATTATCATTTTTTTTGAGTGACTAATAAACGTTTTTATTATTATTATTATTATTATTATTATTATTATTATTATTATTATTTATGATGTAGTAGACGCTTGTTATGTAATGATAGCACCTGGCTTGATTTTTGTCCCTTGCAGAGTCGAAGGTACTCGACTAGGCCTCGGAAACTTCTTTTATAGGTTCTGATTGTGCATTCCAATTCGCTAGGTTTTGTCTTTGGATTTAAATACTTGAGCTCTCTTTATTACTCGGGACAATGCTCACAAGCTTTTCTTTGATCTAAAAGTTAATAAAAACTTAACAATTTATTCGATACAGATGTAACCTAGAGTATGTATTATTTTAAATCCATTCTTAGCGGTACATACCTCAAACGATTTGGAGATCATATAAGTCTTCTGATGTAGATTATAATTCGTATATCTAATTGTATTTCGGTGTATTGTTTCCTTTTGTTTTATTTGTCTTTCGAAGAGATTTCGTGTTTTCATTTCTTGTGTCAAAATGTCATTCACCTATGGGTCTATCAGTAAGACACAGGTACACCATATGTTTTTGACAGCTAAAATTAGACATGTTCTAGAATCGACGTTCTTAAATAACGATTCATTTTAAGGTGTATTTACTTGACGCTTGGCGAATATGGTCTAGAGCAGTGACGTGAACACTCGGACTCGCTATTTCAACGAAATTAGGTTGGCAGCAATGTTTACGGGTCAAAGTGCGAAACTGGTTCCAGGTTCTTTCTTTTTAGCGTCGTGTCGTCTAGGTGACGGGTCGAAATCCCGTTGTGGCTTCTTCGAGGCCAAGGTGTAAATCCTCATGGACTAGTTCTAATAATTGGGGTCATTATTTTATGATATTTTTGCTACGTTTAAGTTTTTTTGACTCGAACCAGGGCCATGGAGGTTACCTATAAAAGTTATTGTTGAGTTTTTGGAATCCGACCTCCACGTGGTAAGTCACAAAAATTTTCATGCAGTCTTTCAGTGGGATTAATTGTATTTTCCAATCATTCTAGAAGAATTTATGTATTGCTGTTGCTCCCATGTTGCTGATCATTGGAATCGTCGATTATTATTTTTGGAGAAATCTCTAGAATGGACACTGTTCGTTTTGTTCTACTGGCTATTACCAGGCTTCAGGCCCTATAGATAGTTCTATAGGTAAGATGAAAAACTAATTAGGTTATGAGTAATCTTTTCAGTGTAAGATATTTACTTTTTGCTCAGAAAAACAATTGTTTTTAGGGTTCTCTCCACGGGTACCGCTCTGGCACACGTATATCGCTTTACTTAACTGCGATATCCTATCCAGCGTGTTTTTGGGCTACTTGCGTGTCTTAGATTTATTAAACCACCATTTGCATGTTATGCCCTTGTTGTTATCATTGGCTGGATGTGGCGTACTAAGTTTGGAGAAGTCAGTCTCTGATTTGAAGTGGTTTGGAGTTGCATGGACCATACATATAATAATACTGGTATAAGTTTGGAGAATAAATTTAACTTAGAAAAACCTACTTCATAAGTTGTAAGTCATATCATTTGTTTTTATTTGTAAGGCTGTCTCGGCAAATTTAAATTATCTATAGATTGAATGATTACACACATATTTGATTTTATATTATTGCGGCAGAATAAAATTCATGAATTTTAAACCCTGCGCTATCTACCATCATTCTAGTGGCCTATTATTGGGTATGCGGAATATTTGCCTAACAGTTTATATCTGACACCGTTGTTGATAATAGTCAATATTATGTAAGTTTCATTTCTATTGCTTTATTGTTTATACATGTGATTGTAATTGTACTATATCATTATTGTTTTATATTAAGGTATCTCCTCATTAGTAAGGAAAGAATAAAGTATTTATTTTGGGGAAATATTATGCCTTATTGAAAAGCTCCTCCAAGAATTACTTTTCAGCATTTAACAACCTTATGGATTTTTCTTAGTTGAGTCAAAGTTAACTAAGTGGTGCCCAAATATTTTTACTAAAGTGTACCGAGGACTAACCCAACCTAGCTCTCCACTACATTACTGGCTGCCATTCGCATCTATAGGTAGGTTTTCTAAAAGGACTTAGGAAAAGTTGCCATATCATATCGTGATTTTAGGTAAAAAAGGACCTACTACAAATATGCGAATCAGGCATCATAATATTTTTGTAACACACCCAGAATTCAAAGTTAGTAAAAAACAACTTTGAAATAGTCCAAATCTTTAAGAAATATGAACTCTAATATTTTACGGAATATACTATCAATGAAATACTTTTTCATGCTAATAAAAAAATTGCCAACGCACGAAATAAATATAAGGATCCTTCACACCCTTCACTTAGCCCTTTAGATCGAGTTGAAGTAAAACGCTCTTTGGTCTAATAATTTACACTGCAGTTGTCAAATCTGAAAATGAAAATCTGGACTGTCTGTTTGGCACTGATTGTACAGGACACGTATTTCGTTCCACAATGCCCAAAAGATATTTTCAGTTTTTGCCCGTCCAAGATTGGATAATGCAGAAATGAACGGAAACTTGTTGACCGGCAGCTATATCAACGGTGTTTCAAAGGCTAATAAAAAACATTTAAAATATTATAGTTTGAGTACCATTGTGACAACTTATGGGATGCTTATACCATTTTGAGGTAAATGTAAATTTGGAATGTATCTCTTTTTGGTCGAAGAAAAGAATTTAGTATCTCCAAGCAATCAGGTATCGTCTATCTAAAACTATTGAAAAATCACATCACAACGGGAGACATTGTCGCTTGTTGAAGAACTTAAAAAAACAAAGACCTGACCTATGTAGGAACGTTAAGAAAAGTAATTACATCCTTATATGGATTTCAAGAATATATTACTCTTTTATTGCACTTTCAAAAACAAATCTAAAGCGGTACTAATTGTATTATTTATGAGGGCTCTAACGCCCATCGAATAATAGAGCCTACCAAAGCTTTACAACACTAGCTACCACTTTTGATTCAATACAGGTCTCTCCCGTCTCTCACTCCAATTCAGAAATAATCGTTCTGGGGGATTTCAAGGCCCACAGCACAAACTGGCTCAAACATCACAACAAGACCGATAACGAAAGTAGAGAAGCTGAAGAATTTGCCATCAGCTGCGGGCTTACTCAAGTTGTAGACGCACCAACTCGAATCTCAGAGAGGGGTGAATCCGCCGCCCTCATGGATCTTTTTCTAACCACCAATCCTGACCATTACACAAGTACAGTTGGTCCGCCATTAGGTACTTCCGAACACAAACTTACTACAACGCTTTATAAATTGCCACTTCTACAGAAGGATCTACCATTGCCTCGCAAAATCTGGCGTTAAAATTCTGCAAACTGGGATGATCTAAGGGAGTTCTACCTAGACTGTCATTGGCTTGACGTCCGCTTTGGCACTGATGACCCGTCAGTCTTCTGCGAGAAGATTACGCAAGTAATCATATATCTCAAATTCCATCAAGTTACCGTCAAAAGGGAAGCCCTGGTTCGACAGAACATGCAAAAGAGCTGTAGATAAGAAACGGCAAGCCTACAAGTACTGGCAGCAAAATCAGACCGCTGAAGGTCGCAATTATTTATTTAAAGCGAGAAACGAATGCAAACGTGTGATCGATGAAACTAATGACAAACACAATCAAAGGATCAGGAATAAACTTTTGCAACGCCCCAGTGGCTCCAGGAATATCTGGTTGGTAGTAAAGGCAGTAAGTAATAACTTTACAAAAACGTTTCTCTCTCCTTTGACAGACGAACGTGGCATCACGGCGACTACAGCCAAGAAAAAAAGCAAATATACTCTTAAAAATGTTTTTATTGCACTCTACCTTAGACGTCCCCCTCCCCACCATATCGAACATCCACACTACTATGGCAGAAGTCAAGTTTCATCACCGTGATATTCGTAAAATCCTTAAAGAATTAGATCCGCAAAAGGCTTCAGGACCGGACGAAATACCTGCCATCATGTTAAAGAACTGCGCCAACGAACTAACACCCGTTTTTTCCAGACTTCTTTCTCTGTCTTACCGAACAGGGATTTACCCAATAAAAGGCAAGAAAATAACGCCCACAAACTATCGTCCAATTGCCTTGCTTCCCATAATCTCCAAAGTCATGGACGGTGTAGTCAATCAGCAACTACTCAAGTACCTCGAGAACAACAGAATAATTAGCGATAATCAATACGGCTTTTGCAAAGAGAGATCGACAGGAGATATATTGGCCTATGTCACTCATACATGGAGTAGGGCAATTGAGAACTACGGAGACTCTCGAGC
Organism: Pissodes strobi; assembly: GCA_016904865.1. Lineage (NCBI taxonomy): Eukaryota > Metazoa > Arthropoda > Insecta > Coleoptera > Curculionidae > Pissodes > Pissodes strobi. Next base: position 102,556 of record MU185051.1, read on the forward strand.
GATTGCGCTGGATATTTCGAAGGCATTCGACAGAGTTTGGCATGACGGATTGCTCAACAAACTGCCGTCCTTCGGACTGCCAGCCTCTCTCTGCAGCTGGCTTGCCAGTTTCTTTAAGAACCGATCTCTGCACGTTGCAGTTGATAGACACATCTCAGACACATTCACCATTAACGCGGGCGTACCGCGGAACTCTTTTCCTCATCTATACTAATGACCGGCTGACTGAAACGAATAATTCTGTTTACGTTTAACAAGAGGGCCAATACGGCGTGCCCTGACATTATTGCAGGATGGACTATTCCTTCATCCTCGCAAATCGGACTATTGGGTGTCTCGGTCAACAGCATTATATCCTGGCATGACCAGGTTGCTAGCATAAGATCGTGCTTAGAATATTGCTCACACATCTGGGGTGCCGCACCAAAGCACACCCTAATTCCATTCAGAAAAAAGCTGTGCGTCTCGTCAGCGACCCGGAGTTGACCCGGAATCTGGATAGTCTGGAACACCGCAGACATGTGGCCAAGATGTTCCTGTTTTACAGATACTTTCACTGCAGATATTCCCAGGATTTGACCCACCTCATCCCGCCCCTGCCAACTCATGTCAGACAGTCGCGACATACGGCAAGAGCGCACCACTTCGTCGTACAACTGGAAAAACCTAGCACATCGCTTAAAAGAACTCCTTTGTCTGGTGCACTGCATCACTGTGGAACTCACTGCCAGGACATCTGTTTTCCCCTAATTACAACCTACAACCAAAGAGTATATAATGTAAAGAGAGGACAGTAAGACAGAGCAATCAAATTAGAGAGGGATAGATGAGAACTCCGATTTAAAGGGCGCCTCGTATGTTATCGGATTATATCGGACACAATCGTCAAGCAAGAATGATCAGCCAACACAGTGGGTTAAATATATCCCGTAAAGGTCAAGTTTAGATTTATTAGGGAGACGTTTCGTTTAGTTTTTTAATTCATATTGTGTAATTGAATTAGGTGTGTAAACTTTAATTATGATATGTAACACAATTGATTTGATAGAATCTTTTAATAATCACTCGGTAAAATTTTGCTTACCTGCAATACCTGCATTTTTCATGACTTTTCTCGGATTTCTGATAAAACATTAATTGTTTTAATTTTATTACTAATTATTCACAAAATTTTACTCTAATAATTAAGCTTCATACTCACTTTCGTGAATTTCGCCTTTTTGACATAATCTGTCATTTTCAGCTTTAAAATTATTCGCGGCGAAATTTTTTATTTTTTTTACGAAATCTACGATAATTGTGAACTAACCTCAAATTTCTTGACTGCTTGGCTATATTTATATGTTTATTCTATTCAGGCATTGGGTTCATTAGTTAAATTGTCGAATAGATACTTTGACCATTGTATAATAATATTACTTATAATTTTTTTCGGTGGAGATATTATTTTATGTTCCCTTTGTGTCCTTTTGGTAATTATCCTAAAACTACGAAATACCCACCAGCTAAATGACACCAGAAAAGAAAATTTTCGGTTAGAAATATATTTTTAAAATGCGATTTTCGCAATTTAGTTGCAGAAATGAGATTAATTGAGCCCATTCTAGACTTAAAAATATATTACTAACCTGATTACATCTTCCGGTACTTGGACCTAACCTATAAAACCTATTCTAAACCATAATTTCGCAAAAAAGTTAAAACTATTTGAACTTTTTAGCAAATATTCGCCGACAAAATTTCGCATCAATGAGTATGAACCAAAACTTACATTCGCGCGAAAAATCAACAACTGTCAAAAAAGGCGAAATTTGCGGAAGTGAATATGAAGCTTTAAAGTGAGATTCGAATAGAATTTACTTTTTCGTTGGTTTATCTACATACTAAGAGTTTATCCCCTCTATGTTTTGAATGAAACTTTCCTTTAAAATTATCGAAAAATATTGATTACACCTTTTTAATTTAAACTGAAGGAAATTCTTATTTGATTAATTAGAGCTTTTAGACGTTCTAAATAAATTTTAATAAAAATTCGCCAGAAACATTAAAAAACTGAATTTTATCACATTTTTTAATTAAAATAAGGAGCACTGAGATTTTAAGAAAATGCAAAAGTTTAAACAAATTCAGAGAATTTGAATGAAAGTCACTCGATATAAAATTTTATCCTAGCAGAAAGTATTAGATATTTAGTAAACTTTGTCCTCATTTTCGTTATTTCGGCCCACTGTGATGAAATCGATTATTCGCCATTTTGTTTGACTTGACGTCAACATCGCCCGCCTTGATAGAAAGTTACATCCGGTAACGTCGCGATATCTCCAAGTTAAAGGGACGAGGTCATTGAAACGGCTGACGAAAGATCAAAGGAAATTCGCCGGCTGTCTTCTCTTTACATTATATACTCTTTGCTACAACTATTCAAGAACCGTGTCAATCAACATCTTCGCGCACACACCGCTCGTCGAGCGCTATAGGATCTCCCTTTAGTATGTGTGCTACTGCCATAAAACAAAGTCAAATAACGCTGAAGGCTCATAACCTGAGATCATAGTTTATTAGAAATATTGCTCACGGAGCTGTCGACTCCTTGAAAAAAAATTGCCTGTTATATTGCTAGCAGAAGGACGGAGCGATGGTCAATGGCAATATTACTTCAAATATTAGATGTAAGCACGATAAGCGCATATATTACTCCTCGAAGTTATAAAGATGTTCATAGGTTGAAACGAATGGATTGATTGTAAATAATCAGCCAACACTTTAGTGACACCATTAATGGAATGACGATTGCAAAATAGAAAAAAACCTTGACAATTAAAACATACTTTGGAACAAATCCTAAACAAGACTACTGCAGCAAACGGAATCCCAGCTGAAAAGAAACGCCTGGAATATTGTCATTTATTAAAATAGGTCTTTGTTGGAATAAAATCTTTTCAAACTTCATTTTAACTATAATTCTAGCGTAATTTGTAATAAATTATATGTTGCAACGGTACGTCTGTGAGCACTTTTTGATAATTACTACATGATTTCACCTCCAGCGCAGCGATTTCTGGAATTTTAGAATTGTCTCATTTTAGATATTTTTATGTTTCCGAATATCGACGATTCCAAAAACTTTTTCAAACTTCTCGTGCATTATTTCGAATAAAGTTCATCTCCTGCTATATCCATTTTGTGTTACTTTAACTGTTTATCGGAATGAGTTAAATGATATGAAAAAGGTATTGCTTAATTACGAATTTTATCAAGCAATCGCGGTATTGAAATTTTAAAGTTATCCCAATTTACAAAAAAGATATTGCCAGTTATTTTAAATTATGCAATTCGCCATGATACCGACTATTTCAGAAACAATTTAAAGCTTCCGCGACGGGAATCCGCTTAAATTTGAACCCACGTGATGTGACCTTTTAACAACATTATATTCTCAATATATTCATTATACAGGGGCAGCAAAAAGTTAATGAGTAATACATCTAATCAAGCGTTAGCTTAATTTTTCTCTAAATGGATTTGATTCAGATTTATTGATTCAGAATTCAATATCTCATTGGTCTACTCTGGGTTTGGAAAGGACCTTAGCATCTTTCTTTCGATGACTAAAAATACACATTATTCACCAAATAGTAATTTATTAACTGTTAAATAAGAAAGTTAACGAAAAGCGATTTTAAGGAACAGTTTAATCTAACTCTGACGTCTATAAATAAACAAATCAATATTTTGTTAGTATACCCAAAGCCTCGAAAAGATCTCGGCACTTTTCCATGGTAACATAATTGTTACCAGGTTCAATAATGCAGCCTCACGTCAAATGGGAGGCGTAACAAAAGAGCAGAATTATTGAAGTGTCATTAAAAATTTGCATCGACTTTTGTAGATTCGGAGAAGTGCGCACAAGAAGATTGCTGTCATGCTGTCTTACTGAGTGCACCACAAAACAAACTGTACTGGGAGAGGTGGAGAGATACATAGAGATAGAAAGTACCATGTATAAACATGATATGCTCTGAAAAACCGAACGTGAAACGCCATGAGACTAAAAAGGATGAGTGGCTTAAGAGAATCAACAGAAACTGTGTGCATGATCAAGAGTTACGAGCCCAAAGAAAAGAAGCGTATAAAGTTCTGCAGCAGATTCATAAAACGAATCGTGGTGTTCAAGCTCACAGCAATGCGGGAGTGCCTTAGCACAATACTATTACCAACTCTGTTTCTCATCTATATCAATCCTGCTAACCGAAACCATTAATCCTGTTTACAGTTTTGCAGATGACAGTACCCCTGTCTCCCAATTTAGATCAGAAAAACCTTTGCCAGTAACTGAGACTTCTCACTGCAGCCAGGAGCAGATTACAACAATTAATCAAGATCTAGATAAAGTTCGACCTTGGGGTGACAAGAATTTGGTCCAATTTAATGCTGCAAAAACACAACCAGCCACGTTTACCATAAAAGCCAATACGGCGTGCCCTGACATAATTATGGCAGGATTGACCATTCCTTCATCCTCACCAATTAGACTACTGGGTTTTTCGGTCAATAGCAATATGTCCTGGCATGACCACGTTGCTAACATAGCAAAGTCACTATCAGCGTCGCAAAAGCCTGGTGCTCTATTTCGCAACAAAAAATATACACCGCAGCAGCTACTCTTACTCTACAAGTCGCAAATAAGACCGTGCTTAGAGTATTGCTCACACATCGGGGGTGCCGCACCTGAGGCACCCTAAAGGAGCCGGATTCCATTCAGAAGAGAGCTGTGCGTCTCGGCGGCGACCCGGAGTTGACCCAGGATCTGGATGATCTGGAACACCGCAGACATGTGGCCGAAATTTCTCTGTTTTATAGATATTTTCACGGCAGATGTTCCCAGGATTTGGCCCGCATTATCCCACGCCCAGCAGCACCTGTCAGACTGTCACGACGCACGGCAAGGGCGCACCCATTCGTCGTAAAATTAATACACCTTGAATGTCGCTTTACAATGACTCCTTTGTCTGGCGTACTGCATCATTGCGAAACTCATTGGCAGGAGATCTGTTCCCCTAATTACAATCTACAACTCTTTATGAATGGGACTTCGTATTGTATCGATATACTATATGGACTGGATTTAGCGGGGTCTCCAGCAAACGAGCCCGCACGTGTTTAACTTCGATTATCGTGTATTACACAGCTAATTGGTTAATTAGTCTGCTCTTTATCCACTGGATAACTAGTAAAGACCTATTCAAGTCAAGTGTACTTATTTTTCTAGTCGCCGGGGACGTAACCCCGGCAACTTCCCTCAACTGTCCTGCAATAACGGATTTGGAGGATGATACCTCCCCTCTCCGCTCAGAGGACACTCGAAGCGGCCCGCCTAGTGATGCGGTATTAAATCGCACTCGTTATATACATGAACGGCTGACCCAAAATATCGTAGATTGTAGAAAATGCGCTGAAATCGCGCCGACTTTAATTTCGGTTACGAATATGGCCACCGAAGAAATAATGCCTAAACTCCGCAAGGGCATAGACCATCTTAAAGCTCAACATAACCTACCCTCAACATCATCGACCAGAAAAAGTATAGTCAAGGCTAAAATTGACACGGGCCGAAATCCGCACAAGCGGCAAAAAACGCTTCACGACAGCTCCGATATGGAAATCGAGAAAAACATATCGATGAAAGAAGCGCATGAAAAAAGGCTTTGCGATAGCCAACCTGCAACGACCATAACCTAGGACAAGGTCACCCAAAATGCGCAACAAGATCCTGCGCTCCTGATAGGTCGAACGGACACAGATGGGTTTAAAGTGCTCTTAAAAACCATCCCCTTCCGTAGAAACGTGAGGGAGGTTAAACTGGATTTTAGCGGACCCTCTAGTATCGAAACGAATAACGAATTCGAGGCGCTATCGAATCTAGACGATGACGCGCAAAGCGTTATTTCGTCATCAAATACTAGCAACAGGACCAAAAAAGCCCCAACCCGCACTAGTAGCCGAATTAAACAAAAGGCTCAAACTACACTAAAAACAAAGCCAGGACCACCACCCCCCGTAGTCATGGAGGGTAAGTTAAAAGCTCACGCCGCATTGCTTGCAGATATGAAAAGCCTACGGATAAACAAATTCACGATAAAATACGGTCGAAATAGTACCATTTTCTATTTCGAGCAAGAAAAAGATTGGGCGACATTCAAAAGAGTAATGGACACTGAAAGTATGAGGTACCATACATACGCAGAGAAGAACCAAAAGACGATACCGTATGTGCTTAAAGGGCTCGATGGCGACATCCCCGTAAATGAAATTAAGAAACACATATCAGAAGAATATCGCTACAATATTAAGAATGTCTTTGAAATGAAGAAGACTCGGGAGCCACTATACCTCGTAGTTACAGAGGTCTCTGTAACTTTGAAGAAAATACAACAAGATATTCGTACCATCATGAATATCAGAGTTACATGGGAGCACAGACGTAATACGCGCCTGATTATGCAGTGCAGGAGATGCCAAGGGCATGGGCATTCCATGTCTTTCTGCACAAAAGCCTTCAAGTGTAGTAGTTGCGCTCAAGCCCATGAAATTACGTCATGTCATAGCACCACAGTCAAGTGCGCTAACTGTGGTGTCCCTCATCGAGCAATCGACCAAGATTGCCCTGTATATATATTTAAGATTAACCAATTACAAGCTAGCAAGCAACCCCCTAGACAACTAAAACCAGCCCCCGCGCCCGCCACGCCGGCCTGGCAGGGGCGCGGGTCTTCAGCAATCCCAGGCCGGGATATAAAAAGAAACACGGACCCTCAACCGCAGCCTCAAGCCCCCCCGCAACGCCAGCCCCAAGGAGGAAGAGTGCCACCCCCCGGAAACTATGATAAAGAGTTTCCTAATACTTTGAAGGCCTCGCAACAGATGAGATCCGCGCCACAAACTAGTGGGGTAAGTGGCAATGAACATAACATGCTAACCAATCTCACAAACGTTGTCAATAAAATCAATTCTTTAGTAAACATATCAGAGCTATATTTCACACTTGACGAATTTAGTAGCATGCTTGAGGCATGCAATGGAGACAAAGTAAAGATACTGCAAGGTACTTTATAGTTCTTTACTTCTGAAATCCACAAGTATAATATTTAGATGGCTTGTTTTCAATGCTCCTTCTTAATATTCTATCCTGGAATTGCAATGGTATTAGAAATAAACT
>MU185051.1:109781-124028 GCA_016904865.1 Pissodes strobi
CTTCTTAATATTCTATCCTGGAATTGCAATGGTATTAGAAATAAACTTGACGAATTTAAATATTTCATGTACAAATACAATTTTCAGATTGCTTTTTTGTTAGAAACGGGCTTAGCTGCGGATTTTAAAATTAAAATTCGTGGATATGTAACTGAACGTTTTGATCGACCAATCAGAAAAGGGGGAGGCGTGATTTGCCTGATACACCGAACGCTCAAGTATAAAAGTAAGATCGCTCATTGAGCATGTGAGCGTCGAGCTGGAAGGTGGCCTGTGTGTCAGCGGCGCGTACGCTCCCCCTGATTTGCGCATAATGCAAGCTGACATCTTAGCATTCATCGAACCGGGCAAACGTTCAGTATTGATCGGTGATTTCAACGCCAAGCATACGGCATTTGGCGACAATTACACGAACCACAAACGACGCGTTGTCCGCAATCTAATTGAAAGCAATCTGGAAGTACAGTACCTAAGAACAGTCGATCCTACATACTATAGTGAACGTTACATCCCCTCGCACTTAGACGTGTCATTTGTTCGAGGGGTGGCAGACGCCGCACGACCCAAGGTCTGGAATCTGGAATCTGGAAATGGTGAGAGGGTGGCCTTAAAAGGCCGCGGCACTTAGGCCCCATTGGACCCCCTGTGCGTCCTCTCCAGGTCAACCAATCCATCTAGGCCATCGTCCAGCCTAGTGTTGTAAAAAAGGCGGCGATGTTGCCCGAGGAGGCTGTTCTAAGAAAAGCCATGGTTGGCCATCGTTCTCCCAAAATGGATTCCCTTAGTTCCGAAACAGCGTCGCAATAGCAGAGCAGATGCTCTACTGTTTCGTCCTCCTGTTCACAGCCTCTGCATATAGGTGTCTCGCATAATCTCATTGTGTGGAGATGTTTCCTTAGCTGGCAGTGTCCAGTCAGAATCCCCACCACGAGTCGTAGGGTCTTCCTTGACATATCCAGGTATGCTTTTACTGCAGACTCATTAGGGTAGCTTAAAAACTCCCTGGCCAGTCGACAGTTAGTTGTTTCGTCTCATCTTGCCCTACAGTCGTCATGGGTGATCTTTTTTATCATATGTATCGACGTCGCGACAGGTAGGTTTGAAGGGCCGGCTCCGATAATGTTTGAACCGGCTGCCTTTCTAGCCAATTTGTCCGCTGATTTGTTACCTTCGCACTGTGCATGTCCTTTAACCCAGCACACATAAATTCTGTTTTTGCGGGCAGCATCCTCCAGTGAATTATGGCATTCTAGTACTGACCTGGCTGTAAGTTTACAACTTCTCAAGGCCAGTAGTGCTTGTCTACTATCAGTGTAGATTTTAATAGTCTTGTTCTCAGTATTCCTGCGAACAATCTCTTTTGCGGCTATGGATATTGCAGCAAGTTCAGACTGAACTATGCTTGCGTGTCCCTCCATAGGCCATTTAAGTTCAATTCGCAAGCTTCGGGAGTAAATTCCACAGCCTGCTCCTTCCTTGGTTTTTGAGCCATCCACGAAAATGTTAACCGCACCTTCGGTTATAGGCTCAAATGGTTTTATTTGTACATCATATAGTTTGTCGAAGACAAACTTGGGAGGTATGCTATCTGCACTTACCTGCAGTAGTGGCAGTCTTACGACTGCCCCTTCCCACAGGTGGCGTCTAGTCTCTCCACATTCTATGCTAGGTTGCACACCAACGACTTTGAGCCTTAGCAATGCAGTCAGAGCCACCTCCCTTAGGTAAATATCTAGGGGAGGCAGGCACAACATTACTTCCATGGCTCTGGTTGGGGTTGTTCTCATAGCTCCCGTTACAGTTAGGCAGGCAGTTCTCTGTACCTGACTGAGCTTAAGCATTGCCGTTTTTTGTTGACTCTTGGGCCACCAAACTACGGCTCCATAGGCAATCATAGGTCTTATGATGGCAGTATAGATCCACATTACGACCCTGGGTTTCATCCCCCAGGTTTTACCCACGGTCCTGCGGCACTGTTCATAAGAGATGTATGCCTTCTTTAGTCTTCGTTCTAAGTGAAGATTCCAGGTTAATTTAGCATCGAAGGTGACCCCAAGGTATTTTACCTCAGATGCAAAATTTAGTTGTGTGTTTAGGAGAGTCGGAGGTCGCAGTGGCTCCATCCTCCTTTTTCTGGTGAAGAGCACCATCTCCGTCTTCCTGGGGTTTACAGACAGGGAGTGCTCCCTGCACCACTTTTCGACTAAGCGAAGGGCACTCTGCATTCGATTGCACAGAACTCCTTCAAACTTTCCGTTGAGCAGTATCGTAAGATCGTCTGCATATGCATTGGTGTAGAATCCATCTGAGTTGAGGCGATGCAAGAGGCTGTCGAGAACAAGGTTCCGTAGCAGTGGCGACAGAACGCCTCCCTGCGGGCAGCCTCTGGCAACGATGCCTCTCACTACAGTATCTTCCACCTTTATTTGCACGCGTCTCTACCTATCCATCACCAGACCCTTTCTTATGTATGGAGCACCGGTTTGGAGCTCTATCTCGAATTATCAAATGCAGAAACTGCAAGTAATTCAAAACCGGTACTTAAGGGCTACGCTTTCGGCGGGCTCGTATACTAGAACCGCAGATCTGCACGCGATATCCCATGTCGACTATGTCAGGGAACATGTAGACAAACTCGCGTGCAGATTCTTCGAGTATGGTATTCGCGGCTCGCCGAAGGCCGCCAATATTGCAGACGCTAAATATAACACGGGCCCATACATGGGAAAACGACCTTTTTCTTCCTTGATCCTAGACCTCATTGATAGTTTCATATACGTATGAATGTATGTATGAATGAGAGCGTGAACAACCCAGTGAACCGAGACATGGGGTTTTTCTGAGTGCTTTTCCCCATAATTACCCACCCTCACCCTCCTACATCCTTAAAAACAAACCAACTAAATCGATAGCCATCTGTTAGTAATGTCCAACTTTCAAATCTCTTAAAGGGTACCAACCCAAGTAAGGTTGACAGGATCAACGTGCATTGCCACCTGCCTATCTCAAACATAGACTGGGCAGTCGATCGAGCCCTATTTTGCGCGCTATACAACCGTTGCGAGGCCGCAAAAGCATCTTGCAAGATGCAGGCGTCCAGCCGACCATGTATTGGGTAAATGTTAGTTTATGTATGATAGGTTTAAGTGTCCAAATACCTTTGTAATGAACCCAATAAATGATATTAGATTAGAATCAACATCTTCGCACACACCGCTCATCGAGTGCCATAGTGTGTGTGCCACTGCCATAAATAAAAAAAAAACAGGAATAGACCAAAAAAATAAAGGGGAATAGTGCCTTTACACCAGCGAATGCAGAGTAAACCTGTTTAGATTAGGTGGTATAATATTAAATTGGAGAAGGCATTGACTGCAGTTCAAGCTCCTGAAACCCTCTAAACGTTAAATATTATCTTTTGTTTAAGGCAAGCATATGTGTAACCACTTTCACCCTTTCCGAAGGACACTCAAATAAAATGATATTGTTAAAATAGATGGTCAGATAACTTCATCCATTCGCAAGTGTAAATCAACGGATTTTAACCAGTATTAATGCACTATGTAATGTGACCAATATATGATGATATCGTTCTTATCGTTGCCTTCTTTTGAAATTTAATCCATGAAAACGAGTAGTACCGCACTTTGGACAAATGTTTAAATGTTTAAATGTTAGATGAAATTTAACTTTAAACTAACTGCGAGGTACCGTATACCGTCATTTTCTGACCGTTACAATAGGCATTTGGAAAACACCCTGTGACAAATCATATTACCTACAATCAGAACGATTACTTGGCAAATTTTTAAATTGTGCAAAATCGGCCAACATGATTTTAGTGATGAATCTTTGGTGGAATCGGGAAAGGTGCATCCTGTCGAATTACTTCCCATCCTTAATGGAAAAGTGCAAAGTAACAAACTGGGAGTGCACGTTTTTGTCTAGACAAGGGTTGTAAATCCTTAAGAAACGTGAACAAATTTTCAAGATAAGATTGTAATTTAAGGACACCAATGATATAAGGAAAAAGTAATTTACGGTACAAATCCGATAAGTGACTTATTACCGTAAGATTTTATTTATTTACGGATGAGAGAAAGCCGAGTCTGGAATTTCTAAACGAAAGTTGTAGTAATAACTTTACGGTCGTGTTTTGTAAAATGATTTAATTCATGCTGTTTTATTAAAAAATAATATTATAAATTTTGTACTATTATCTGCATGTGGTGTATCAAAAGTATTTAAAAAATATAGCTTAGGTACGATTTGATTTATTTCTTCAAACGTCAGAAAAGCATAAATGTTTTTGTCACTGAATAAAGCTTTACTTTGCAATAAAAGTACTTTTGCGGCCGCTGTTTCACTCAATCAAATAGCGTAATTTCCAAAAAATAAGTCAAAGGTTGGCCCTTGCTAGCTGGTTAACTTTTATTGCCGCTAAAAGCGCAGCAAAAGTCTTAGTGAGCCTCTCGGGAAATATAAAGAATTAAGTATTTTTAAGTCTAATCAAATATTTTATGATTTGAAGATAAAATAGCATGTATTATTACATACAGTTATAATGCCTTTTAATGGCTCGACTGGAGTTTGGAATAAAAATACCACTATATTACTCCTAATGTCAAAAACACGTTAGAAATTAGCTAACTTAATCGTTTGCTCCTGAATCAAGTGAAATTATTAGAGATGTCGAATGTAAAGCATAATATTGATATTCCAAATAAATATTAATAATTAGGTGTGATATTTATTTTGTGAAAAGTAAGTCCAGTAAAGTAACTTTATCGAACTAGTGATGTAATGCACCACGTTCGGAGCCATGATCATGTAATGTAGAATATGTTGGACAGTATGAAATAAGTCCCCTTTCGGTTATTTGGGCAGGCAGGCCTGTTTCTTCGGAGGGCTGTAATTTCTATCAGAAAAGTCAACAGCATTCTAAACTGATTATAAATACTTAATGAAAACGATTAAAATGTGCAAAAAATAAAAAATAATTATCTAAAATTATGAAAACATATGCGACTTTCCGTTGTATAACCTATGTTTAAAAGCTATTCCTTTGTCTTATTATAACATAAATCGAGGAAGAAGACTGCATCTGCCGACATACATTTTTAATATAATATACTGCAATAATACTCTTTTAGACAGGAATGGCACTGTAAATCATCAAAACATATGTATAGAATATACGTTCAGAGAAGCTCTCCTCGTGTTGTGACAAACTAATTTCAAACAACATTTTTCAAATAATTTTAATTTTCGTTTTAGCATTCCTTTTCTACAGACCAAATTTACCATGTCATTACTTCAAAGGACTCGCTTAATTAATAAATTTCGCTTCACTAAAGTTGGTTTAGAATAAACGTCAGTAGCGTAGTTTGGATTATTATTATTTTGAAATTTTAACAAAGTTCACCAATTGTTTTGGACAATCGTTAGAGTTCAAGATTTGATATTGTTTATATTGTATTTAGCTTTTAGGGCCAGTGTGTTCCTATGATTGAATTTCCATCAAAAATCCTACTTACTTCATCTAGTCTAAGGTGACGAACAGTAATAAAATAATTTTGATTGCAAGACTAGTTTTCTTAGAATATTCGTTTTAAAGACGGTTGCTTCCAAGTTATCCAATTAAAAAAAAAATCCTATAGCAACGCTACATAGGGAAGAAGTGGTACCGCAGAACACCATTCTCGAAAGTAAAAAAGTTTATTCGTATCCTCTCACAGTGATTTCACCAGCATGGAGTAATTATTTCCCTAGTGACATCCTAATTAAAGTATTTTTTGCAGCTCTTTGCACGAATGGTCTGCTATATTTTACAGATAAATAATTTGTAATATAATTTTTCATTTGCCACATGTGTTTGTACTTAACTATATGTGTACCTACCTTGAAACACCACACGTGCCTTGTGATATTCCAAGATACACCTGTACTTGTAATATGTTCTGTTTGTTTCAGAAATACCTACCTCAAACGAAAAATTAAAGAACAAACCCAACTCGTGAAGCTGTCATTGTTGTAGCTGAAAATAACATAAAACAAACCGATTCGGAATATAATATCGCCAAATCAACCCCAAATCTGCATTACAAAAATATCGAGATGAGGCTCACGAAGGTTTTATCTGTGCTTCAAAAAATGCAAATTGGTTTTCAACACTGTTCAAGAAACCCAGTATAATTTATTATTTATAAACAAAGGTGCCTATATGCATCATTGCAGATGAAGTGAGGAAGCTGTGCTAAAATTATGGGTTAGAGAAAATTATTAGACATCCTTATTCTTGGAATCTTAATTATAGAGGCATATTGGAATAATTAAAGTTTTTCCTAGTGTTGCGCGTAGAACCCTTTTAAATGTGTTAGCAATATATAATGAATAAGATGGTACCTACCCTTAAGGATGCGTCCAGCGCAACATGTGCTTCGACTTGCTCGTCGGCGTGGGTGTGGGTCAATTGTTTACTTTGACCAGGGCGCCACCAGTTTGAAATAACTCAATCCGCAGACCCAAAACTAGAAGATACTCGGTCTTAAGTATCCTTAAGGGCTATTCAAAATCAAACGACTATCAGCTACATTTGTTTGGTTGAGGTATTTCAGAGCAAATAAAAGACGGTACGTTCGTGCAGGTTTAAGTTTATTGGCGTTCGTCAGGTTTGACGTTAATGTGTTGTCATATCTCTTTCAATTAACAAAAATGATATAAATATATAACGAAAAGGTAAAATAGCTTAAATTGAAAACAAGTAATAATCTGGGTATATGCTCATAAATATAGAACTAGATCAGTTGCGTATACATACAGACAGTAATTTGAATTAAATTGAATTATAATAGAAATAAAATAGATAAATAATGATCGAACAATTATTAGGCAAGTTTAGCTATAACGGAGGTAACAATATAATACCAAATGATTACGAAAGAACAAAACAAAGTGCAACAAATTAATCAATAACCACAATATATCTAAGGCATCTATCGTCTCATCATACTAGTAATTAGGAGTTATTGTAGCTACTAAACTTTGTGCCCGTTTACCATGGTATACGGCTCGCAGTTGTACATTAATCAACTTTAACGATTCAGATCATGAAAGACCGTTATGTAAAATTATTAAAACCGGATAGTCAATAAATCAGGACAATGTTGATCATTTACCACAATATAAATCAAATTGTAAGAATAAGAAATATAATATAAAAAAAACTATGAGCATTAATTGAATCACACTAGTAAATAGTATCTCTACTAGGTATACTGATTTAAATTAGCATCGGTAAGCTTTGCTTACACCTAAACCATTCCAAAAATAATTATATCAATACCATGCAGAACGAAATAAAACACGCAATCTAATACAACGCTGGAAAATACTAAAAACACGCCAATAACATTATGTAGAAAGATCACAAATGTAACCTAAACTTATCTTTTCTGGTCTTCGCCGATATCACCTACGGCCTTCTGCACGTAGGCTGCTGCTAAGCTTCTTGGGACCCATAAACTCTCAGTGGCATTTGAGGCATATGGCTGCAGTCGGTACCAACAAAACACAACCAACTGTACTGACTGGTAGCTACTTGGTTAGCTACTTAATCTCGCGCCAAATAAAACCTCCTCCAACCAAAGATAGTTCTAATTAAAATTAACTTACTCCATATTAAAACTCCAGGCAAAAATAGCTCCAGCTAAAAACCCTAAAAGATAACAACCTTTAAGTATGCATTCTCTTACTGCAATTTCAGGCAGCTTCCTCTTTTAGTATACTCTCCACACAAAAATTGTTTAAAAATATTAAAAAGACCCCCATAGAAATTTAGCCGTCCTGCCAAAATGACGAAGGTCATAATAATATAGCCAATATCACCCTATAGGAGATACACATAAAAAACTAAGAAAAACTAAACAATAATATATCTGCTGTTTTGTTTTAATTTGGTCTTTTAACAGTTAGACCCCTAGGCAAGACCAAAGCTTGGCCATTTATGCACTAATCTAAATTTACTAAGCTTATGTAGTACTTTACAAGTTCCTGTAAGCAAAATTCAAAGTAGAAAAGAAATTTATCAAAAATTATATACAACCATTATACAACCTATATCCTATTATACACTACGAGTTCCCATAAAGACAAAAAATCAGCGATGAATGCTTTACTGTAATATGATACCGAGGATAGTATCATGAACTATTATTCAACACGCTTGATTTACCCAGAATATTACTTCTTGTAAAAGTAATGAGTATAAAATATAGTCATGCTATGCCTGTTCCAGGCCCAAGTTATCTTCTGTTTGATGATATTGCATGATATAAGTGCAAGAATTAATAAATTTTCAAGAATAACAGTTTCTAGATAGCAGTATTGCGCAGTAGTTTCAATCCTCTCTGAGAACCGTGACTTACACCCTGATAAAAGAAATTGCAACACGTTTTTCTGATTAAAATTTAAATGAAAGTAAAGATTTTTTTTCAATTAATTAAAAAGGAACCTAGCCCCGGAGAGTTGTATTGCAAATGCCCGGCTCCTGTAGTGGGGTCGTTTGAGCGCCATCCGTTCTAGCCAACTAAATGGAAAAAGCTCTGCTGGTGTTGTGCAGGGTGGCTAGGTCAGCTCATTAAATCAACTGGTACTTAACTTCAAGAATATAGGCTGGCTTATTAAATCAATAATTAATCACTTAACTTAACCTATCAAAAAAACACAATCTAAAATTTAAGGAGCAATATATTTGCTACTAAGTTCTTTTTTTTTTGAAAACACAGCAATAATCTATCTGGAGTAAAATGTTAAATGGAAAGGCAGTTAGTTAAGAAAAAAGAATGTCAAATGACTATTAAAGTAATTGATGAAATAAACAGAGCACAATATGGAGCTTGTGTGAAGACCAATTCAGTTGTTAACACTGGGTTCTGTATGCCTTACGACTAAATGCATTAAATACTACTAACCGAAGTTATCACTTTGATGCCAACTAAGCTAATTACATTTAGGTATGCGTGCGCTAATAGCTGTACCGATTTTAAATATAGCGATAATAATATGTAGCAATGGACGGTCACAATAATTAAATCAAATGACTCGATAAATTGATAAAAAAATAGGATTAGAGTAAAACTATTGAAAGCTTGGCTATCAATGCGTGACTTATGTTTTAAAGAAAGAAAATTCAGAGCGGTTATGTTACTCGATAAATGAATGAAAGGAATAAAATTATAGAAACTGTTTAAAAGCTCGACTGTCAATGCTTGATTCATATTAAAGAGAAAGAAAATTCAGAGCGATTAATGCTAATAAATGAATAAATAAACTTAAGCTTCTGTACGATACCACTTAGATCCGTCGAACTCTGGTAAAGGTGCCGGGCACCTGTTGGTACTGCTAGGGCACTGGCCCTGAGGGAAAATTAGCAGAGGTCTCGAAAGCTCGGTATTAGGATTGGCTCTAGTGTAGTCTAGTAGTTTAAGTCGTGGCTCTCAAGTAGCCCCTGCTTCTAGCCTGCTCGTAAGAGTTGTGGCCCTCCAACAAAGTTTTGGCCCTCCCGGAAAACCCTCGTTAGTGTGTATGAGGGCTAGAGAAATTCGACGGTCTCGGTCTTATCTGACGAACGTGTAAAGCCTCTAATACAGCAGTATTCAGATCCCGATTAATCGGTCGTGTCAAAACACAAACAGAAAATCAACACAATAATATATCCCCAAAGAAAGGGTAGAATTGAATCACAATAAAATGTTGAGTCTCTACGACTGCACTATCAGCAAACCTTCTCTTCGCCTCGATGGGTATTTTAGAAGAGCAAAATCCTCAGTTTTCAGTCAATTTGTCTTTTTCCCTTCTACTAGATTAGGGGGGAAACACATTGTACGGCGGAGAACTGCCGATGCCGTATGGTATTCTAACGATTCGATACGAGGAATAATGCTAAGATAATAACCAACTTAGTTCTCGTTTATTATGGTTGTAAAACGACTGCGGAAGCCACAATTAATTCACCGAAATTGAATGATTCAAGAAATACCAGAGAATATTCCCTAACAAAACGATAAACCTTTAAAAATTTAAATCGAGAGCTGGCGTTTACAAGAAATGGTACATTCCTATTACTCGGTCGAATGTTACATAAACCACAGCCTGCCGTGTTATAATATAATATATTTAGAAGCAGAGGTCCCAAAACAATCTAACGATCTTCAGAAATGGGGGCCGGCAATTGGTGTTCCGCAACCAAGGTGTTCCCAAAAGGTTATGGAATATTCACTCCGTCAGTAAAATATGGATCGACGAATCTACTGCAGCGTATTTGTGGGTTTTATTAACAGAATTCTTAAAAATATAAAACGGTTTGCTGGCTGTTCCACGATAATGTAATATAAATCAAGCCAAGCTATTCTAATAATAATGTGCATCGCCGATCAACTAAAATAAATAGAGTCACAACGTGTTACAAAAGCTAATACAAATATATCAAATCAAATCAATATATTACCTTAATTGGTTACAAAGAAGAAACATTGGGTCGTCAAGCAAAGAATAGTCTAAAGTCAAACGAATAAGAATGAATTTTAAAACTTAACTAATCAAACAACACAATTATCATATCTAGATTTTAAATTACACACAGTATAGATATATAGTTAAGTATGATTAGTGACTAGATGAAATCAAACAACACAATGAGTCCTACGAATCACACAAATTAAAAAGTATAAAATATAAAACATTATAAACAATATATGACGCAATTAGTCAGTCAATTATAGAGTTCGCCCAACAGTTACCCACAACAGTACAGACAGGTTTCTGGTCTATGATTGAAGTATTTATTAAAAGAATAAAATGGGTGTTTTATAAAGAACGGTTTGATTTTTTGTTTAAATATTTTTCTGTCAAGACTTTCTTTAAGATGCTGTGGTAGTGCATTGTAAACCTTGATACCCATATAATGTGGACCTCTTTCGAAGAGTGTTGAGCGATGCCCTGGTACAGCTAACCGATCTGCATTTCTAGTATTAATGAGTCCAGAACTGACTGATAAATTTGTACTAAACTTTGATCTATTATCCCTAACAAACATGCTTATATTAAAAAGATAAAGAGCAAAGACGGCCATGATTCCAAGATCCATAAAAATCGGAGCACAATGTTCCAAATAATGCGCCCCTGCTATAGTACGAATTACCCGTTTTTGGAATAGAAATATTCTGTTTATGGTTGGTAAATTACTTCCCCATAGAATTAAGCCATATGTCAATCTAGATTGAACATATGCATAATAGAAACATAATAAAGAATTTGGTCCCACTATTCCTTTCAATCTCATAATGGCAAAGTGGGCCGAACTCGTACTCAAGTACCTCGAGAGCAACAGAATAATCAGCGATAATCAATACGGCTTTCGCAAAGAGAGATCGACAGGAGATATATTGGCCTATGTCACTCATATATGGAGTAGGGCAATTGAAAACTACGGAGAGTCTCGAGCGATTGCGTTGGATATTTCAAAGGCATTCGACAGAGTTTGGCATGACGGACTGCTCAACAAACTGCCGTCCTTGGGACTGCCCGCCTCTCTCTGCAGCTGGCTGGCCAGTTTCCTTAAGAACCGATCCCTACATGTTGCAGTCGATGGACACATCTCGGACACATTCACCATCAACGCGGGCGTGCCTCAGGGCGCAATACTTTCACCAACTCTGTTCCTCATCTATATTAATGACCTGCTGATCGAAACGAATAATCCTGTTTACAGTTTTGCAGATGACAGTACCCTTGTCTCCCACTTTAGATCAGAAAAACCCTTACCAGCGACTGAGACTCATCACCGCAGACAGGAGCAGATTACAGCAATTAATCAAGACCTGGAGAAAGTTCAAACTTGGGGCGACCGAAATTTGGTCCAGTTCAATGCAGCAAAGACCCAAGCAGCAACGTTTACTAAGAGGGCCAATACAGCGGGCCGTGACATCATTATGGCAGGATCGACCATTCCTTCATCCTCGTCAATCGGGCTGCTGGGTGTCTCGGTCAACAGCAATATGTCATGGCATGACCATGTTGCTAACATCGCAAAATCAGCCTCCCAGAAGCTTGGTGCGCTATTTCGCAACAAAAAACTCTATACACCGCAGCAGTTGCTCTTGCTATACAAAGCGCAAATAAGACCGTGCTTAGAATATTGCTCACATATCTGGGGTGCCGCACCAAAGCATACCCTAAAGCTGCTGGATTCCATTCAGAAGAGGGCTGTGCGTCTCGTCGGCGATCCGGAGTTGACCCGGAATCTGGATAGTCTGGAACATCGCAGACATGTGGCCGAGATGTCTCTGTTTTACAGATACTTTCACGGCAGATGTTCCCAGGATTTGGCCCACATAATCCCGCCCCTGGCAACTCCTGACAGGCAGTCCCGACAGACGGCAGGAGCGCATCAGTTCATCGTACAACTAGAAACACCTAGAACATCGCTTTACCAGAACTCCTTTGTCTGGCGCACTGCATCACTGTGGAACTCACTTCCAGGACATCTGTTTCCCACTAATTACAACCTACAAATATTCAAGAACCGTGTCAATCAACATCTTCGCACACACACCGCTCGTCGAGCGCCATAGGATCTACCTTTAGTGTGTGTGCCACTGCCATAAAAAAAAAAAAAAAAAAAGAAGCTAGCCTTTCACAAATCATATCACCCTGTTCAGTCCAATTCAAATTCCTCTCCATCATGACACCCAGAAACTTAATGGATTCACTTGCTGCTAAAAAACTGTTGTCACCTAGGGGTAGAACTATGTTGGTGGCTTGCGATGAATGCTTATTTGTAAAATGTAGTAATTTTGTTTTACTACTGTTTAAGACAAGTCGATTTAAAATGCACCACTCAAAAATCTTTTTGACCACCAATTGGAATTAATAAACCGATGAGTGCAAAATACGGCCAATTTTTTCCTAAATGCGGCATATAAATGAAATTTAAAAAATATTTGACATTGGCAAAATCAAACTGTTACAAAAACCCCCTGTACAGGACATAAATGAGTATGTACAATATGTAAGATATAAATATTTATTTACCTAGCTACGTAGGGTTTTTGATGGTGATGACGAATTGGGAGCAAGACTCTCTCCTATAGATATCCCTTGAGGAAGAAAACGGCGTATATTGTTCCGGAATTTACCGCACGTGGCCAGTCACCAAAATAAATCTTGAGTTGGTTGGAAAAACCAACCAATCCGCAGCAATCTAGTAACTATTTTTCTTAGCCCGAAATAAGTATTATCCCCCTTAGGGCGAAGTAGAAAACTCTTAAACTTTTTATCAGGCTTACGCGCTACTTCCTCTTTGGAGGGTTTACTAAGAAAGAGAACGAGGTCAAGTCAAGATCGTCCACCTAGGACGCCAAGTTCACTGTTAAAAGGCCGGAAAAAATCCGACTCACAAGCCACGGTCCTGCGACCCACGTAACATACCACAGGCTGGTTACCACCATATTTAACAACATCTTCAATATGCAATAAAACGTACCTAAGGCTGCATAGTATTATGTATTGCTGGCAGGGCAAGGAAACCCCACGACAAAACCATTATTGACAACGACCAAACAACAGAAACTACTTTGTTCCGGCCGGCGGCCATTTTAAACTCTTGACATCAAAACTATATTACTGACATGCTGAACAAAACCCATAATCCTGTTTACAGCTTTGCGGATGAGACTACCCTTTTCTCTCAATTTAGATCAGAAAAACCTGTACCAGCGACTGAAACTTATCACCGAAAATGGGAGCAGATTACAACACTTAGTCAAGATCTGGGGAAAGTTTGGTCGACAGAAGTTATGTCAAGATCGACCATTCCTTCATCCTCGTCAATCGGACTACTGGGTGTCTGGGTCAACAGCAATATGTATTGCCATGCTAACATGGCAAAATCAGCTTCGCAGAAACATGGTGCAACAAGACCGTGCATAGAATATTGCTTATACATCTATGGTGCCGCACCGAAGCACACTGGATTCCATTCAGAAGAGAGCTGTGCGTCTGGTCGGCGACCTGGATTAACCCGGGATCTGGATAATCTGGAACATTGCCGACATGTGGAGGAGATATCTGTTTTACAGATATTCATTCATCCCGCCCCCAGCAACGCCTGTCAAAGCGTGGTTTCCACGTCTGGCTTTAGTTTGTTAAATGTTTAAATTATGTGAACCTTTCTTATAATGTAGAGTG
>MU185052.1:4810-29044 GCA_016904865.1 Pissodes strobi
AAAGAACATTATCCTTGTTTACACGGACAAAAATGGCAAAAAACGGTGACTTGTCCTGTTTTCACACCCTGTATATTAACCGAACGTAACCAAAATCAATAGGTTCTGAGGGCTTTTGGACCTCTACCTCTATGCCAAATTTCAAGTCGCTATCTTCAAAATTGCGACCTGTAAATGCCAAAAAACGGTAACTTGTCCTGTTTTCACACCCTGTATAAGAATTAGAGCAAAAGAGCAAAGGAACAAAAATACGTGTCTTACCGAATACTTTCATTTGACATCAAAAAAAAGAAAAGTTGGTCCTTGTTTACACGGTCAAAAATGCCAAAAAACGCCAAAAAACGGTAACTTGTCCTGTTTTCACACCCTGTATATTAACCGATCGTAACCAAAATCAATAGGTTCCGAGGGTTCATGAACCTCTACCTCTATGCCAAATTTCAAGTCGCTATCTTCAAAATTGCGACCTGTAATCGATCCCATCACACACACACATACATACACACATACATACACACATACAGACAAAAAATCAAAATTTTTTTTTTCGATTACAAATCGATAGGTATAAGTCCCAGAGCGATCCGACGTACCGTTACGAAGTTTTTCTCCCGATTGGTCTCGCCCTATAGAAAGCCTATATTATAGATAAGGGCTTTCTAACAAGATATTACAAATCAGGTAGTTAGTCTGCCTTCTAAACATGAAGTATTCCCTATAGTCCTCAGACCTACTGGTCGCTTTATACTTTTTGTGACATTTATTTTTCCTCTTAGTAAGTCTTTTAAGTTCAGGGCTATACCACTTTGGAAAGGAACATTGGGATATAAGTTTTTTTGGCACAAATCTGTCCAATACTACAGAGAGCACACCGGCACAAATAGGCATTGATGGCTGCATAGTCAGCCTTATCCAACTTATAGACTTCAATATCAATCCTCCTATCAGCCAGTTTAGATCTCTCCTGGGTAATAACAATCTCCAGAGGAGGGTGATGAGGGTCAGTATCTGTCAAGGGATCCTCACCCTCAATCAAAGCCGCAGAAATATCATTGTCCCAGAAAACTAGATCTAGTTGTTTTCCAAGAACATTAATTGATCTGTCTAAACTCGAGAGAGAATGTACTAGCCAACAAAATCTTTGCAGAGGTGCCAGCGAACCCCAGGGGAACAAGCTCATCGCCATCACTATCCCTTTCCCAGGTGACGTTGGGTAGGTTAAAGTCTCCCAATATTAAAAACTGAGAGTTTCCATGGCAAGCTGACATGTATTCGATCTGATCTGCTGCTCTCTGATAAGCTTCAAGACATGAGGCCGGTGGAATATAAAAGTTCCCCACAACAAGTTTCGATCTCCCATAATGCAGCCCGACCCACTGGTCCTCAAAATAATCCGCGGAGCAAAACGATCTGAAAAGAGTGGACCCCAAACAGGATTTGCATGCTATAAGGACGCCGCCACCCCGATCTCCTCCAAACACTGGATAATCTCTGTCACATCTAAACACACAATATTCGGGTCCAAAAACTTTAACAGATGCAGTACTCTCCGATAGCCAAGTCTCTATAAGAACTATTATGTCATAATCCGTAGACTGGATTGCCAAATTAAGTTCCTTAATTTTTGTTCTCACGCCCCTAACATTCTGGTAATACAAGGTCAATGCAACTCCAACTGGCGGAACAGTAACATTAGTAAGGTCTGTTATTGGAATACGGGAGGGTTCCCATCCCGCCAAAAATCCTCCGAGGAGTCACAAGAGAAAGGAGAAGATACATCCGTCATGCAACAATTTACAAGATATTCCGCAATTTCAGCTTTCCATGATGGCAACAGGGAAGGTGCACAGGTGGTTGGGATGAACATCGCGTTTTTCACCCTACGGACACAAGTATCAATTATCTTGTTTAAATAAGCTATTGAATGATTCAGCTTCGAACGACTTGGTTGCATCCCTGACCCAATAAGTGTAACATTTGTATTAGACATGAGACACTCGGAAATTCTTTGGTGGTTGGGCAAATTTCCATGTATTGAGTCCACTGGATCAATAAAAATTAAAACATAATCATCGTGACAGAAGTTACTGCAAAGTGACGAGGTAACCTGAAACAGATCCACAAAGTGTGTTTTGCACATATCTTGGCTATTTATGTCGTATGTATTATTAGTGAGTCTCTTAAACAAGCTCAGGAATCCCCTTGCATTGCAGCCAGTTATCAGAATATGGTTTTTCTTTAAGGGAAACGCTGAGGACCTTACTTCTCTGTCCGACCTCGCCACAGATCTATGAGCTTGGTCAGCCACTTTAACCTCTTCAGCCGGTGGACTCACCTCGTCCACAGTAATGAGGCAATCCTGAACGCCATTTGTATAAAAATCTGAGAGTTTCTGTTTCAAATTTTCCATCTCTGACAAATGCACTTCATTGCCCTTCTCAAGTGTTTCTATGGTAACGAGCATGTCTTTCTTCATCTCAGTCAATACCGCAACTTTTTCCTTCAAGTTCTCCTCCAACTTGCGGCAAGCATGAAGCTGTTCTCTCAGCTGTATCTCCTGTTCCTTTAGGATCTTGATCTCTACAGTGTTTATTTTGCTGATCCAATTTAGCTATAAAACTTTTCAGCCTCAATCACATCAATGTCAAAAGCAGCACTCTTTAGACGCCTTGATTTCTCAGAAATATATAATAATAATAATAACTTCATTTACTGCCATCAAAATCATAATGAAATGACAAAGCAACGTCACACATGTAAAACAACATTTAAAATAAAATAATACCGTTTTAAAATAATAATTACATCTTAGGTTTGCGACAGTGAATGCAGAAACAGTAAAATAACATAATCTATATAGTAGAGTAAAATTCATTTAAAATTGGAATGTTATACAATGAGTACTAAAGTATGATCATTTTAATCCGTGAATCTAAAGGAATAATAGCGTTTGGACTTCACAAACTGTGTTACCACTTTCTTAAAGGTTTTAATCTGTGTAACATCTTTAATTTCTGGTGGCAGGATATGGTAGGCACGAATGGCCATGTAGTGTGGACCCTTCTCATAGAAGGATGACTCGTGACGAGGTATACGGAGACTTTCCCGGCCGCGAGTAGCAATCTCCATGTCCCCAGCATACAGGTCACGGTTTCTGATGAAGAGGGCGCATGACCAACGAGAGAAAATAAAGTGAGGGAGCTGTCATTACATCGAGATCAAGGAAGAGATCCCGGCACGATGTTCTAGGGTGCTTGCCCAGCATGCAACGCACGATCCTCTTCTGTGCTCTAAAGATTTTGTAGGCATCCTTTGATGAGCCCCAAAAGCAAATTCCATAATTTATACGCGATTGCACATGAGCACACGTAGACTTTCCAGAGATACTACAATTTTTATGCTCCTAATCAATCCACAGGCACTAGCCAGTCCCGAATTCAGGGTGTTGATGTGGTTCTCCCAACCCAGGCTTTGATCTATGGTCACCCCAAGAAAGCGTACCGATTCAGAGATGGGCACGGATTTGCCTTCAAATCTAACAAGTAGTGATTCAAGATTATTTACATTCTTATTAAAAACGAGAAGAGTAGTTTTATTGATATTTAATTTAAGTGGGTTTTGATTACACCACTGGGACATTGTGGCCATTGCGTTTGAGCTAGAATCAGATAGAGAGACGGAGGAATGACTTGCCAACAGAACAGACGTGTCATCCGCATATTGGCAAACCAAGCCCCCATTGAACCCCTGCAGATCTTTGACATAGACAATGAATAGAAGTGGTACTTCCCTGATTCAGTTTAACTGTTCCCGAGTAAAAGTCTTTCCCATCTTTCGTGATACAAACTGTTTGCGACCTGTCCCCGAAATATGACCTTATTAGATTGGCACAAGTACCCCTGATGCCGTACTTGTTTAATTTTTCAAACAAGATATTGTGATTAATGGTGTCGAAGGCCTTGGAGAGGTCAAAACACAACCCCGCAACCTTACTCCTTCCATCCAGACTCTCATAAATAAATTTTAATGCGTGGTAGATAGTCGGTCGAGAGAGATGACCTGAAACCAAATTGGTGGTCATTCAGAACCTCATGCTGATTTAGGAAGTCGAGCAATCTGACATACAAAACCCTCTCAAAGACCTTCGACACAGAGGGCAACAAAGAAATAGGGCGATAACTGCCACTAGCCTGTTTGTCCCCCTTCTTATACACAGGGATAAGCTTTGCTATTTTTAGTCTATCAGGAAATAAGTCCCGCAACCAGACCTTCATTGATTATATGCGCCAAAGGATCTTTGATCGATAAAGCAGCATGCTTCAAGATGCATATAGGAATTTCATCCAGACCTGAGGAGAACTTGTTAGGTAAATCCATTATGATGTTGAATACTTCGTTTGCATCAACAGGAAGCAGGAAAATTGTGGGCATTTGTTTAAAATTAAATTGAGGATTTGGTGGTTGCGAGTTTAAAATTGGTAGTTTATATTGAGCACTAAAAATATTGGCAATATATTGAGAGTTTTCAATTAGTTCTCCTGATTCAGATTTTAGAGTAATGTTACTTTCTCTTGTTCTGTTATTTGTTTCTGAGTTTAAGATATTCCAGAGGGTTTTACTTTTGTTTTTAGAGTTATATATTTTATTATCATTTACACTCTTTTTGAAATCAGAAATGAATTTTTTATGCTTAGATTTTTCTTGCTTGTAAATATTAAGATGGTACTCACTTTTAGTTAGTTGATATGTAACATAGAGGTCCTTTATATATTTAGAGTAATTTCTTATTTCTCTAGTTATCCATTTTTCACCTGGGACATCAACCCTGCATGTTTGAGTTGGGAAGGCGACGTTGAAGTAATAAAATAGTATGTTAGCAAAAGTGTTATATTTTTCATTTACCCCCTGCACCATAAGAACATCCCGCCAGGACTCACCATGTAGCAGCTGTTTGAATGTATGAATATTGTTATAGGAGAAGAACCTTTTGTTGTAGTATTCTGGTGGCAGCTCCTCTTTAATATCTATAGTCAATAATTAGCCATAGTGATCCGACAAATCAGAGGTACAAGAAATAAAATTTACCATATTCCTAGGTAGGTTACTATAGATGTTATCGATTTGTGTGCTAGAGGCTGCGCAAACCCGAGTGGCACCCACGACGTGAGACTCCAGACCATATCCTGCCATCAGAGCATCTAGAGCCACTGAACCTGGGCTATTTATACTAAAATCAATGTTGAAGTCGCCCCCAAGTACCAGATATCTGTCTGGATTATACAGTTCATTAAGCAAATCATCTAAAAGAGTTAAAAAAAAACATAAAAGTCGCCAACAGGTGGCCTATAGATACATATAAAAATATAACAAATGTTACAATATAAAAGACAGAGAATTGAAATAGTTTTTCCTGAGATGAGCACCTTGTATTGATTTCTTTCCCGTTCAGAATGTTTTTATAATATATTGCGGTCCCTCCTCCTCTTGATTCTACCCTTGAAGAGAAAGTTCCTAGTGTGTAGTTGTCGAGGTGCACTGATTCCAAATCATTATTTTGCATCCAGTGTTCAGTAACCATGAATATTGTGGGCTGTGTCTCTTCCAGTAGTATAACTAGTGGCAAAGTCTTTTTATTTATACTCCGTACGTTTAGATGTAATGCAGAGAAGGTTTTTTGTGATGTCAGAGGTGAGGTATGATTCTTCGCATCAAGGTTTACTATTCTTAAAGGGGCTGTTGTTGACTTTTTCCTAAAAAATTATGTCCCAGGGAGAAGTTAAATCTTTGAAACCAGACTCCAGATGGTCAGAAATCTTCACCATATATAATGTCCATCAGATCTGGATTTACACCCACCACAAAGCTCTGGTGTCTTCTGTTAGTGTTTTTGACCTCACACAACTTAACTTCTACATCATTCTCGTGTGTGTTGGTCTTTTTGGCAATATACTGTTGTACAGTTTGTTCAGTGATGGAGAGTTTTATTCGAGAATAGCCATATTTTTCTTAGCGTATCTTGTGGCTTGGATGATGCAAGTTCCTCATTTGCTGCGTTTGTACCGATTTTTCTGTTTCCAATTGTTTTCCTTAACATTGTCGATATTTCCAATCGTACGTTCCCTATCGCTCTTTTCGTTTTGATTTTGGTTAGGTTTGGGTCGATTCAAGCCTCTTCTTTTTGGCATTATGAAGTGGTTTGTTGACGTATTCTCATTGTCATGATTTCCATCTTGTTCATTCATTGTATCATGATTTCCATTATCCCTAACAGTGTCATTGCTGTCATCAGAATCGTGGTCATCTTCTTTTTTTAGTTCGGAGCCACCGCGAATGACATTTGAAAGTTTTGGCGCGATGTTTTTGGAATGTTTAACCTCGCTTTTTAATAATTTTAATTCATTGGCTAACCTTTCGTTTTCTACATGAATCAGGCGGTTATTTTCTTGCAGAATGGCATATTTATCTTCTAGTAAGTTGATTATTATCCCATAGAGGTCCTTTTCTCTGTTCCAGGACTGTTCACAGGCATACTCAGGCACATGCCGACACTTGACCGATTTTAGGGTCGCTGTCTGAATGAGAGAGGCACAATGATAGTATTTTTCACAATTACCGCACTTTATAAAGTTTCTTGTGGGGTTTTTACAGTGAAAGCACAGTTTCTCACTTTTTTCACTCTGGGTTTCCGCCGTTTTTTCTGACGAGGTTTCGAGAGCAACATTACCGTCCGCCATGTTGACAGTATTCTTTTCAAGTTCAGAAATTTGCTTTAAAAGTTTTCAAGTTCAGAAATTTGCTTTAAAAGTTCTTCAACCCTATCGTCCTGGGCCTGCTTATCAAACTGACACTTAGAGGAACAATATATTTTGTAAGACCCAAGCTTCACCACCTCTTTCAATCCATCCATACAGCTTGGATGAAAAATATCCAAGCAAACAACACAAAAGTAATTCGTAAATTTCTTGTTTTTGCAGCATTGGAAGGAGCGATGGATTTTGTCTCACTATATGGGAATTGGAACCAAAATTAAATGTTGCTTAAGTCAGAATTTAACTTAAGAATCGTTACAAAACTTGGTAATAACTTAAACAATGGTCCAGTGCTATATTAAACAGACCATTAAAATTAAATTAGTCAGAATATAACTTAAAAAATCGCTATAAAACTTGGTAGTAACTTAAAACAATGGTCTAGTGCTACTCTAAACAGACCCAATACATTAAAATTAAATGGTGTTTAAAAGTCAGAATACAACTTAGAAATCGTCACGAAACTCTCGGTAATAACAGAGAGAACACAAAAGTAGACCATTAAATACAAAAACATAACAATACTGCGTCAGCAAACATATAAAGTCGAAATTAAATTAAGGGTTTCAAACTACAAACTACAAAAAAGTTATTACTAAGTTCGGGCCTGTCCTGAAAATATATAAATAAATGCCCCAGGCCAATTATTTCCCAGCTAAATAAATAAGTACCCAGATATTCGCAAATAAATAAACAAATTCCACATTTGATGATGGAATCTTACTCGATTTTGTCGTCCTTGTGTTGGTATTTTCTTATCGCTGCGCCGAATTGTTTGTATGCCAAAAGTTGAGGAAAGTAAAAATGGGATTCCTCCCATCAGAGGTCACATCCGGATGTATCTTCAAGGGCAGTTGGAAGCTGGAAAATTTCCTCGCATGGCGATATCAATTTTGTGAAATAATGTTAGGTTTATCCGATAAAAAAGTGTGAAACATACAGGAGTAAATTGCAAGCGCTTACAGACGCCAGCGTGAATATATATAGCGGCGATCGCTTATGATGCCTGCTGATTCGAGATATTTTAAAAGCTGTCCGTTGATCAGTTTCTCCATGACTTTGGACATGATGGGAACTAAAGCAATCGGACGGTAATTATTTGAAATTGTTTTTTACCTTTCTTCGGGATTGGTTGCACTTGAGCGCATTTCCAGCCAGATGGAAAACATGCAGTTCTATATGATAGGGAGAAAAGCCTGCGTAGTGGAGCTGTTAGTTCAGCGGCACATTTCTTAAACACTATTGGTGGAGCGCCATCCGGTCCTGTGGCCTTATTAGTGTCTAGGCTTTTGAGTATTCCTTTTACTTGGCGTTGGCGAAATACCAGACCTGGCATTGAGGCATTCACTCTCAGGATAGTTAGGAGAGCCTTTCCTTGATGATCTAAAATATTTCGGCAGGAATGTTGGCTTTTTTCTTCGGTTGTTTCCGCTATTGAGCCATCATCTTTGGTCAGTGGTGGGATTGACGTCTTTGAGAAACCCTGATTGACAGCTTTGGCAACTGACTAAAAGGATCTTGATCCGTTAGGACAATTGAGAAACTTGTTCTTGATCTGCTCGTTATATCCCTCCTTGCTCTGGTCAATGGTCCGCTTACACCGGTTTCTAATCGTGATGAATATATTTCGATTTTCGGCTGTCCGATCTCGGCGCCATTTTGCGCATTGACTGCTCTTGACCAGTTTTTTCCAAACCATGGTTTACTGTTTGAGATATGTTTCATAGAAGAAGGGATGAAAGCTTCCATACCAGCTAGGATACCTTGAGTTATCTCATCAGCAGATTCAGGAGTGTTTTGATTTCTAAAGCAGACATTTTTCCAAGGAAAAGAAAGATAAAACTCGCGAGGTTCACACCACTTTGCATATGTGTAGTGCCAAATCTTTCGGGGTACCTGTAGCTTTTGTATTTTTCCTAGCAAGTTTACAGGTTGCGGAGATAAGATTGATCCCAACGGAGGTTGGACAGTTACGGTGTAGAGGTCAGGATTAGTTGTTAAGAATATATCCAGGAGGCTAGCAAAGTCTTTTTGACGCTCAGTAGGTTCGTCAACCAGCTGATTAAGTCCGTGACTTATAGCAAAAGACTCGGCTTCTCGTCCTTCATCGTCATTTTTGTTGGAGTGTTTCAACCAGTCGATGTTATGCACGTTGAAGTCTCCTACTATGACAATTTCTGCCGTTGGATAGTTGATTTGCAGAAAATCGATTTGATTGCCGAAATTTGAGAAAAGCCGTTTATGTTGCTGAATGAATTTGATTGCTCGATCTGTGCTTAATTTGAACCACATGACATCGAAGTCCTTAGGTTCGTATGTTTTTTCTCGTTGACAACATAAATCGTTTCGTATAAAAACAGCTAATCCAGAGTTATGTCGAAATCGGGAGTAAAGATCATATCCGAGCATATTCAAGTGAACATGTGTAGTGAAGATTTCACTTTTGTTTCTGATAGAGCTAAAGTATGAGGCTTATTTGATGTTAGGTGCTGGTGGACCGGGTTAATATTTGTGTTGATTCCTCTTAGGTTGCAGAAGTCCAATCGCAGTCTATTTTTTTTTTATCCTGGGGACGTTAAGGCCTGATTGTCCCACCAGGCCAGCCTCCACCCGGATATCCGAATGGGAGGCTATTTTACCTACGTAGTATTTTGATCTGGGAGGCGTCATCATGCAATATTTTTTCTTTTCTTTTCTTTTCCACCCTGGGAACCGGATCACAAAGGCATGGTAACGACACATGAACTGGATGTCATTTCACGCCACCTAAGCCAATGTGGTGGTATTTCACCGGGCGATGCAGGTGGACTACATCTACCACCAATTGTATGCACTATTTTGTTATTTGAACTATTTTTTAGTTCCCAATTTTGTTAAGAATGGCGAACGAAAATGATCGTAATATTTGTTGATATATTGGTCACAGGTTTAACATTTCTTCAATTAATTCCGGGTAAAACCCAATAATTTCGCTTGTCTCGTTGGAATAATTTTACTTTCTGTCTTGACGATATCCTTTTATTTCAGTATCTTCCGACAAAGAGGAGACTCACACATGTGCTTGCATAGAAATATTTAATGGACTTCAGGCGCTTGAACTTCAAGTTTGTTTCGAAAATATGCTTGTCAGCAACGTTAGCTTCGCTTCATATTTGCACTTGAATGATTTTGTAGATAATTGATTTTATAAAATATACCTTGTATGGGTGTAGTGAAATCTAATTTTGATTCATTCTGTATTTATTCTTGGGATAACTGCGTTTTATGGACTAAATTTGTGGACGGTCTGCCCTTGTTTTCTGTGGTTTGCATGTTTCCGAGGTCATTTAAAAATATAAAACTTTTCTCCATTTAGTTTATTTAAGAGTTTCTTAACTTGCCTAGCAGAAACGGGGTTGATTAGAGCTTTTTAAAGTGTAAGAAGGGATGAAAACAACCATGTTTACAAGTGCCAACATTTTGGAACAGTTAACCTTACCTTATCTTATAATTGAAAGGTTGTGAGTTGTGACCATCGTAAAATGCCGTTTTATTTCGGTTCTAAATTGATTTTCAATAATAACTCATTCAATTTTATTATTTTCTTGACGTGTCTGTGATATTGCGGGAATCGAATTGTCATCTTTTTCTATGCCATTTTGTGTCTCCTCATTGCAAAGGTTTTGTCTTGCAACACGTTTTTCTGATTGAACGCAAAGTGTAAGCAAAGATTTTTGTTTTCCAATTAATTAAAAAAAATAACCTAGCCCCGGAGAGTCGTGTTACAAAGCCCGGCCCCGGTCGTGTGGTCGTTTGAGCGCCACCCGTTCTAGCCAACTAAACGGAAAAAGCTCTGCTGTTGTTGTACAGAGTGTTCACCCATAATGCCCCCCCCCCCCCCCTTTAACTTTGTTAATTTTTTACCTACAAAAAAAATAAAAAAGAAAATTTTAGGTTTTTTTTTTATGTAGTTTTTGCACACGTAAAGAAAAAAACAAAAAAATGTATAGTATACAGGGTAGATAAAAAAGAACCATTTTTTAAATCTAGCCCCCAATTTTTATTCGATTTTCGATTCTACCTAAAATTCTAAGGATTTTTAATGTAACACACTATATGCCTATTCCTAATACTTTAGGAGTTATTGACAGTTGAAGTCGCTATTTTTTAATTATAATAATAATAATAATAATAATAATAATTCTTTAATCATTTTTAAAACAGAGAATACAAAAGCACTACTCGAAGCAATGAGGTGGAATTGAGGAAACTCAATATTTACACCTCAATGACTTCAAAAGCTAAACAAAAAGTTATATTCTTAGGTGGCTGTTGCCATAGAAAAATAAAATAACAAACAAAATAGCGACTTCAACTGTCAATAACTTCTAAAGTATTAGTTATAGGCATATAGTGTGTAACATTAAAAATCCTTAGAACTTTACGTAGAATGGAAAAATCGAATAAAAAATGGGGATTCGATTTAAAAAATGTTTCTTTTCGATCTACCCTGTATACTGTAAAATTTTTTGTTTTTTCCTTTACGTGTGCAAAAACTACGTTAAAAACCCTACAATTTTGTTTTTTTTATTTTTTTTGTAGCTTAAAAATTAACGAAGTTAAAGGGGGGGGGGGGACATTATGGGTGAACACCCTGTACAGGGTGGCTAGGTCAGTTCATAAAATCAACCGGTACTTAGTACTTAATTTCAAACTAACAAGAAAACGAAAATAATGGCTGAATTATAATCAATTAACTTAACCTATCAAAAAAAAAACACAATCTAAACATTTAAGCTACTAAGTTCTTTCTTTTTTTTTAACACAGCAACAATCTATCTGGAGAAAAATGTTAAATTGAAATATGGTTAGTTCAAGGCAAAATAATGTTAAATGACTGTTAAAGTAATTGATAAAATAAACAGAGTACAATATGGAGATTGTACAGAGACCAATTCGGTTGGTAATACTCGGTTCTGTACGCCTTACCACTAAATGCACTAAATACTACTTATCAAAGTGATCACTTGACGTTAACTAAGCTAATTACAACTAGGTATACGTGCGCTAATAGTTGCACTGATTTTGAGTGTAGCAATGATAATATGCCGCAATGAACGGGCACAATATGTAAATTAAAAAAAAAACTCGATAAGGCAATAAAAGAACCAAACTATAATAAAACTATTGAAAGCATGGCTGTCGCTTAATTCAGATTATAAAGAGATAAAATTCAGAGCTGTTATATCACTCGACTAATGAATGAAAAGAATGAAATTATCGAGCCAACGCTTGACTTTTATTAAAATGAGAGAAAATTCAAAGCAATCAGATTAATTGGTCCGATAAACCAGTGAATAAATGTGAATAAAGTTAAAACTTTCGCGGACATTGACGTCATTTCACGTCATTAACCTTTGTTCTGCCGGGGCACTAAGAAAAAGCTAAGTTCCCTCAAATTGTCACAGTGATAAAATATGTATTTGATTACATAGAAAAATATAACTTATAGCTTTTAAATGACAATTTTTCAAAGAAATAGTTATATAAAAAACAACACCGCGTCATATGACGTATAAGATTATATGCATTTCTAAGAATGGGAAGTGTTGTGCTGCTTTGGCAAAGATAAAAAAATACAAAAACGCTATACATGCCAATCTTAGAAACATGTTCCTACGCAAAGAGCTGGTTTTCCAATACAGCCAAGCGTCTGTCGATCGCCTGACCAAATTATTTCCCCCACCAATGAACCGTTAAAAAATTCACCTATATTTTTTTACACACTGATTCTAGTGGGACACTTTACACCCTAACACATGCAAAATTGACGTGATATATCGCTAAAACTATCTACAGCACGCTAAGCACATGACGGCATTTGCCGTCAGTGTCCGGTTGGACATAATAGTGGTTGCGGCATATGCCGACTGTGCCCCATTAAGCATATACCGATAAAAATGAGTGTCCGCGAAAATGTTAATGAGCTACCTCAGAACTCGGCGTTCGATGTTTGATTTATATTAAAAAAAGAAAACGAAGAGCGATTATATTAAATGGATAAACATAAGAATTAATGAGACTATATCACTTACGAGTAAAGATAGAGAGTTGCGGTTTTTGCAATACTGTGTTACTTTTTTGTGAAAAGAATGATGGTATAAGCAAAATTTTCATGGCCCGTTTCGTTTCTGAGATACAGGGCAAAATTGAAAATATTGCGTTTTAGAACCTTCCTCGTATCTCCGTTATCCTTTAACATATCGCAAAGATAAAAAATTGCCCTTATACAGTTTTTTACATAGAATCCAGTGGCGTGATCATAATTTCAGAAAATATGTCTCTATACGACACTCTTAATTTTTTTAATGGAGCACCCTGTATATTTTTCTTTCGTTTGAATGGAAATTTCATAAGCTTTATAAAAATATATAATACATGATATGTATTTTAAATAATAAGCCAAATTTCACCAAATGTGTCTATACGACACTTTTGATGAGTATAGTATTAAGTATTGTCTTTTAAACAACGATATAAGTACTAGCTGACCCGGCGAACTTCGTACCGCCTAAGAGCCAATGAATGTCGTGTTAACCTTTTGCTAAACTTAATTTATTATTCTATTAACGTAAAAAATCAAAACAAAACATTTAATATGTTCAATGGTTTATTAGGATAATTTATTTAAAGAAAACAAAAATTCAATAAATGTTCAAAAATCAAGTATTTCAATGACGTGTCAGCAAGACATTTGTTTTTTTGCAGCTATGTATATTGCTGCATGGATTGACTCGGGTTGATTCTCTTTACTGAAGCACATTGTGATATACGACATTTTTCGTTTTATTATCATGCGCATTTATTATTAGTTTATTAGGAAAATATATTTAAAGAAAACAAAGATTCAAAAAAAGTACAAAAATTAAGTATTTCAGTGGCATGTCAGCAAGACATTTGCTTTATTGCAGTTATGTATATTGCTGCATTGGTTGGCTCGGATTGATTCTCTTCACTGAAGCGCATTGTGATTGATATACGACATTTTTCGTTTTATTCTCAGGCGCAAGAACAAATAAAGCGGATGGTTTGCCGACACGTGAACATGCCACGTAAAATTGACCATGAGAAAAACATGCATTTTCTACATTCAGACCACAAACACTCAAGGCTTGGCCTTGTGATTTGTTGAGTATCGTCGCTTGAATCACGTTAATCATCAGTTTTCTTATTACCAAACGCGTTCCATTGCATAGTTTTGTTTGGTTTAGATTTTGAAGCATGATGACTACCGAGCCAACCTTCAGTTGGAAGTTGGGCGGTGGTAAGCCACGCACATCCAAGGAGTTCGAAAATTCAGTTGGATAGTTGGTGGCTTCGTCTTCGTTTGTTACACAGTCAATAGATTTGAATGAATGCAGAGTACCAACGATTTGATTTTGAATTACGAAGTTTATGTCACCCACATATTTGTTCTTTGCAGCCAAAATTGCTCGGTTACTCAACCATTTGTATTTTTGAGGTTAGCAATGATATTCGGAACTACTTTGTTGATGAGACCGTCTTTCGATGAGACGAAATTACAAAAATTCAGAGGAAATTAAATCAAGGAACACGACCATTACTGATAGTCAGCAATTGCTTTGAGAAATCTTCAGCAGATGGATCGTTCAGCGATGCAACTCTCATGTTTGCCGCCAGCTGAAGTTTCTTCACATAGAACCACAGATTTGATGATTTGAGGCAAGCGTTTATTTCATCGGCAGCAGTCGATCTTGGAATGACTGGCAGTGTTTGGCGGAAATCGCCAGACAATAAAATCATTGCGCCTTCAAAACATCTCGAGTCATTGCGCAGATCTTTCAATGTTCAGTCAAGTGCTTCCAGTGCGCCATTGTGCATTCGTCCCATCAGATAATGATTTTAGATGCTACTAAAACTTTGGCCATTGAGGAGTGTTTCGCAATGTTACATGTCGGTTGTTCGTTACGGCATCCTTCTGACAATGTGGCCGCTATTCCAGAAGAAGCAACTGCTACCGCAATGTCAGATCTTGCACGAACAGTGGACAAAATCAATGGTATGCGGAATGTCTTCCCAGTTCCACCGGGGGCATCCAGAAAAAATAAGCCACCATTTCCATCATCAATTGCCTTCATTAGTGTATTATAGACTTCCTTTTGTTGGGGGTTCAACCGGGGTACATTCGTTTGAACTGACTGGTATAATTCATGTCGTTCACGTTCCATTTCTCCAATAAATGCGTCTTTCATTCCACGATCTGGTGCTGGCATTCCTAACCTGACTAACAAACTGCCGCACATGAGGTAACACATGCCTTTGATCAAGAGCAAAGCCTGGTTATGCATGTCCTGATTCACCTCAAGATCGGAACTTCTTGAACTGACACGAATTCGATGTAAAATGTCGTCTGACATGTTATCCTTGTATTTGTTCTACGGGTCACGTGGATTCGATGGGAAGCATGTCGAAATGATGATTGCAAATAATGTGCGTATCTGACTTGAAGTTGCAGAGATAATTGCTTCAGCAATTGTCATGTCCCATTGAGCATCGTTTTCAAGCAAATTTAGCTCTTAACTTACAGCGCGAACTGTTGGGCACACTATACCATTAACAGTTCGTAATGATTGAAATGATGTTGGCCCACGAAGATTCACCAGGCACAGCCGCAAATAGAAGCATTCATCATTCTTCGGATGAACTGTGTAAATACTACCAAGAGCGTCAGTAGTCTTGCTTCCGACGTTGAAATTTCTTCGATGAAGCGTTCGAAGTGTAATAACGTGGTTTCTCCGAGTAAAGCAACGTTCCTGCAAACGGATCGCTTTAGCAAATCTCAAAGAAACTGGTCAATATTGTAGCTAAAGGAGTTTCAGCACGTTGAGCAACATTCGACTCGGTGAAATATACTCATTGTCCATTATCCAGATGCACCGTCAAATGTACAATAGTGCGATGACGTTCATGAATAGGGAATGAGAATATACGCCAAATCACCTCATTGCAATTCACATATCGATCAACTTGATAGCGCGTAATTTCATCGTTGGTATTGGAGGTTTGGATACCAAAAACCGCCATATCGCTGCCTTTCGTAACATATTTCCAGATGTATTTGATGAGCTTCACCGAATTGCAATACTCAATGTTGTTTATTTAATATCGATGTTTAAGCAACACTAATCGACCGAATGATCTGGAATGATGGATACCAATCGATTTGACAGTTGTCATTTATTCTCTATAATTTTTTTATATTTCGATTCGACTACTTTCTATGTATCTCAATATCTTTCTAGATTTGAATATGCTACTTTCCCATTATTTTCCGCTGAATTTCTATCCTATAATGTGTAGTATGTCACTGATTTGCAGTGGACATCAAATATTACTAAAAAAACTATAATCGTGCATGACATGAGCTGTCAATTGCGGAAGATGACGGAGTTCCAAGCCTAATTTATAACTAATTTTGTGTATAATTTTTTATCCGAGAATTTTTCCGATATTTTAATAGTTATTCTGCTATTCGGGACGGAGACAAATCCAACAAACCAAAGATCTTAAAAATCGGTTCAGCCGTTCTTGAGTTATAAGTGGTGTAACTAACCCGACTTTGTTTTATGTATAGATATTATTAGAACAATGGAATGGTCATTTTTTATTGGCAAAATTTATATTTTCTGTGTAATATTGTAATTTTTACGATGGCTGAAAATGAAAATTGTCAATATTTTGAGAAATTTGACATGTTAGTCTCCTTTATACAGAGCAATGAAAACTTCCGTGAAGCTTCTCAGCTATATTTCAATAAGTTTGTTTAAATATTTATTTACCTTTTGACTTATTTGAATTTATTTTAGGTAAAATATTGGTTTTTCTTTGGTATATTGTTTTTTTTCCTTGTCTGTATATGTTCGTTGTCTTGGGCTTTAAGGAAAAGCCTTGAATATATTGGTGTTTTTTTCGTACGTGAAGAGTCTTTCTAGTCGATGACCATTGTGTTCTTCGACTGTGAACGTCTCCTTCTATTTTTTTTTTATAGCAGTGGCACACATGACATTCAACGAGTGGTGTGTGTGCCTGAAGAGCTGCCCATAAGTCCCTGTTGATCAGCCCAGCAGATTGAGCCGTGAAGTCAGATAAGCAATTTTTTATGTTTGTTTGTTGATTAATTTATACCGCGTATATTTAACATCTAAATCTTTTTTCTTTGCATATGGAACTCTCCACTAAGAATAATTTCGGTATGTTTTAAGGTACGTACACACTTGGCGAGACAAGCGCGGGGCGCGCCAAAATCCACGAGCGTCCAAACGAGACGCTCGCTAGTCCTACATCGCGATCCATAGATCGCGACGCGCCAATGCATATTTATTCAATTGTTTGTGATTTGTCCGTCATCGAGAAAAAATGGCGGCTCTTTTTTCTGTACGTGGCAAAATGAATCGTAATTTTTTCTTTGCAATCATCCCATGCCCTGCTAAAATCTACGGATTCCGCGATATTAACCCACGAATCAATTTTTAAATTTTTCCTGTAGTAATCTATATCCTTGGAGTTAGTTTGGGTTGGTTGGGTTCGGGTTGGATTTGATTTTGAATGATATTCCTCTATCAGTAATAACTGGGCATCCCCAGTCTACCTACATCTTTGAAATATTGTAACTGAGGAAAATAACACGTAACAAAATAAACGTGTTCACTTCATTGGCCCTCGCTCGTAGTCGTCTCTTGGCTCGTAGCGTGCTGCACTTATAGCCGTCCACACTGAGCCTCAAGCATCCTTCGATGTCTCGTCGAAAAACCAACTAGAGATGGATCCGAACGAGAAGCTCGCGAGCATACCGCGAACCACGTCCACACTTGAAATTTTGGCGCGGCTCGCACTCGTCTCGGGCTCGTCTCGCTAAGTCTTTATGCACCTTTAGACCTTCTCTATTTGCGGTTCTTTAAAATTTTAAGGTTAATTTAATTCCATGTTAACTTAACTAAGTTTTTTTTTAATAATCAAAATTGACTTAATAGCGTTTTTGATTACACTAGCGTAGATTTAAAGATTGTTTGTCTATGTTACAATATTACTAGTTGATATAACCTAATGGGATCAATAAATGTAAACGGAACATGATCAGGTTTCGGGTAGTTTAGTAATTGATTATTTACCGTTTCATTCGCTTTACATTTTTTTATAACAGGTGAATTTTGGTAATCATATATCGTCTTTTTAACTTGGTTACCATTTGTTTTTTTACTTAATCAGTCAGTTTTTTTGTAAATAATCATAACAAATACTATCATTTGTATAGTAATTAGCTAACGTTTTCTATTGACATTAATTAAGTAGTTAGTTCTTTTGTAACTTCTACTTTTCATAAGTAAATTATTTTCAAATTAAAAAAAAAATTATGTGCCTCACGTTGAAGTGAAATTTCTGAAAATTAGGAATTCAGTTTTTGATTTTTTTAAGCTTTTTTTTCCCTCAATTTTTGCCTCCCGATTTTGAAATTTTATTTATTTTTTTGCTTTTTTTTGAATTTTTTTTCATTCCATTTTTGTAATCCCCAACCTCGTAGCTAAACTCCCTCGCATTTTTTTCGCCTAAAACCGCGTTTCTCTACCTTTTTTTTTTCTTAGTTCGTTTTATAATACTTTTATTAACTTTCCGAACAATTTTTTGGATTTTTTAAATTTTTGTTCCATTTTTTCGAAAATTTTCAGGTATTCGAGGGGTCCTCTCCCACTTGAGCCTTTAAATTGTGTGTAAGGAAACCATAATCATTTTATGATAATAAACCAATCGATGTGTTTCAACTTTTTTTTTTGTTTTGAACTGATTTAACGTCTGCTGATATACTTACTGCATTTTTGTAGAAATTCCTATAGAAAATTTCCAAGCCAATGGAGAATCCGTGGAAGATATGTTGGAGAAACTGGAACCCGTGGATGAACTAGAATTAGGGTCATTGGATGAATTAAATTTAAAACGAAAACTTAGGGTGCACACGTGCCATGTTTGTCAGGCGCAGTTCGCTCGAGCTAATCATTTAACTAGACATATGACATTGCATCGAGCTGTGCTAACCCATAAATGTGATAGATGCGATCAGGTAGGTTATTTATACTTTATTAGATTACCATGAATCATTCAAAGTTAAGATAGATCTGAAAAAGGTGAAATACTCTTATTGGGTGCAAAAGTGCTATTAGTTCTCATAATGTCATTTATATTCATTCATTACTATAATATGTGGATAAACAGGTCTATTAAATGTGTGAAAGAAATCGAGTTTTTTATGAAAATAATTGAACTTAAACAATCATTAAGTTTTAATGCTCAACTGTCTTTTTTAATTTGCTGTCTGATCCGATTTAGCTTTTCCGTAATGCCAATAATGTCAAAGCTCTTCATTGTCAACTAATTTTTTGACGTTTCATCAGGCTTTCTTTACCGAGGATCTACTCAAACAACACATAGAACAACAGCACATTAATAAGCCTTACGTATGTACCACCTGTAATAAACCATTCAGTAGAGGAGAACATCTTATACGACATTTGAAACTTCACCAGGAAATCACGGACGAAGGTCAACACAAATGTTCCATATGCGAGTCTGTATTTTCAAGGTAGGTACGGCTAAAGTTTTTTCGCAATTTATTCAAAGTAATAAATAGTCACTCGCCAATTGGTAGATCTCAGAATACCATAAAGGCC
Organism: Pissodes strobi; assembly: GCA_016904865.1. Lineage (NCBI taxonomy): Eukaryota > Metazoa > Arthropoda > Insecta > Coleoptera > Curculionidae > Pissodes > Pissodes strobi. The sequence goes on from MU185052.1 coordinate 24,339, forward strand.
TTGTGTCAACCTAAAAGTTGATCAAGAACGTATGCCTAAAACAATATATACATTTTGATTACTTTTTGTATGAGTTAAATCGGCATTTTTCTTTTTCAAAACTGGTTTGTTTAATTTTAGATCGGATCACCTAGCCAGGCATACAAAGACCCATCTGATGCAGGATAAGAGACACGTGTGCATCGAATGTGGCAAAGCATTTAATAGGTTAGATAATCTGAAGACTCATCAAAGAATACACACGGGACTTAAGGATAATTCGAAGCTACATTTGTGTGTGTACTGTGGCAAAGAATTTAATAATTCAAGTAATATGGTGAGTAGATTTAACATTACTCGCTTTTATTGGTTAATATATGTTACTTAATATATGCATATATAATAATATATTTTTTATTTAAAGTTAATACTTGCCTAGGCAATGCAAGTAGTAGCTTTAAATATAGAGGTTCAACTCAATTAGTACTGATGGTAAACTTTAGATAACACAAATAATAATGTTGGTGGATTTGATTCTGATAACATTACAAGAAATATCAGTTTCAACTTTCTCGTTACCTTCAAACTTGAATATTTCACTTATGAATATACCAACACTGTAAATAAAAAAAGGATTATTTTTTTTTAGATTGTTCACATGAGGCGACACACGGGAGAACGGCCATACAAATGCAACGAGTGTGGCAAAGGATTTCCTAGATCTCACGATCTTAAATGTCACGAGCGGACCCACTCGGGGGAAAAGCCTTATTTATGTACTCTTTGTGGTAAATCCTTCAATAAGAGCAATAAATTGGTAAGTAAGCTTCAATAGCACAGTAATTATTATTTAAATTGATTTATTCTTGAGAACATACCTCAGTTTATTTAACAAATAGCAGACGATCAAAGTATCGACTCCCATCCACGGATTTCATTAAAAAAATGTTTTTATTTTCGTCCTTATAGTTGTCACAACGGATCTTTGAACATGCGTCATAGTTCTACGGAAATAGCATAACCTTACCTTACAGTAACCGCCTTTAATTATTGCAAACAAAAAAAAACGAAACAAAACGCTCTTCCATAATTATCGTTAATTCCTTGCCTATCGCAGTTGATTTAACGTTTTAATTCGATTATTTTATCTTTGCCCAAAGGGTCATAAGGGTGGCACTATCTTGTGTTTTTATTTGTTTTTGTACCTTGAGAAGTTATTTAATCATAAAATTCAGTTCTTTTCGGAGCTGCGTTGTTGAATTTAATATTTTCTGGTAACTAGTTAGGACATTAGACACTAATGCCCGTCAAACGTAAGCATTCTAGATAACAGTGGCTGCCAGAGGCTAGCACGCCGTAGGCGGGAAAATTGGTGTTAGCCACGCCCAATTTTGACTAAAAATCGTTAAAATAGTTTAAAAAACCCGCCTTCACCGTGGAAATATGGACTTTTTCTGACGCATTTGCCATATTAACATAATTTAAAATAACTTACCTTACTAACCAAAAATTTAATTCACTATAAATAAATGTTGTTTTGTGGATGCCACGCCCAATTTTAACTCAAAAATCGTTAAAATAGTTTAAAAAACACGCCTTCCACCGTGGAAATATGTACTTTTTCTGACGCATTTGCCATATTAACATAATTTAATAGTATATTATTTTATATGGAGGAAAAGTGGTACTTTTCATGGCGCGCTCGTGTTTAACAGCCGAACGGAGTGAGGCTGGTAATAGAGAGCAAGCCATGAAAAGTACCACTTTTCCTCCACATAAAAATATGCTGTTTTTTCTTCAAATGTCGACAAATTAATGCAAAACATCTCTTATTAATAGTAATAATATCTAATTATTATTAAAGATAAGTGGGTTCGCAAGACGGCTTAGACCGGTGTCGGTGAATAGGCACAAGTTGTTGCTATAGTAATGTAACATATAGCTGTTAGTGGACACTGTCAACAATAATTATTTTTTTAAGATTGCGTCTCCGATTGCGTTTTAATTCCGTATTGATAAGCAGTTATTGAGTAAGTTCGATTAAATAATAACCAATTAGTTCCTAAATTAGTGATTTTTAGAAATGCAGTCACAAATTGAGTGATAAATACAAATTGTAGTTTAATAAATCTTGAGTTGTTGACGCTTATTCTGTTGTCTGTTTGTATTGTATCTATGTTGCTATGACAACACTTTTACCTCCGCCGGCGGAAAAGTGAAAAGTAAAGCTCCGGCGGAGGAAAAACGAAACTTCACGGCCGCCTACACAGTCGAGTAATGACGGATTTACTGACGTTTGAAGAAAAAATAATTTACCTTACTAACCAAAAATTTAATCCACTATAAATAATTGTTTACAAACAAAAACATTTAAAAAGTACATTTTAAATTGAGCGATACGTAAAATCAAGTCTCCTTTGCTTTTTAGGGGCAAAAAGGTCAATAACTCTTATTGAAGTTTTCAATGTTATTTAGAAAAACTTTTTCGGCTGATAACATTCCCAGAGCACTAAGCCTTTCTTCGTTCATTAAGTTTCGTAGAAAAGTTTTAATTCTTTTTAACATAGAAAAGCACCGTTCAGCTTCCGATGTAGACATAGGTGTTGTTACTAAAACTTCTAATAGTTTAAGCGTTTCCTGTAAGGTACATTTGATGTCTTCCTGTAAAACTAACGATAAAAGCCCAACAGCTGCAGAAATATTTCGCAAATTCCTCCCTTTCATACATCATCTGTAGTTCAGTTTTAAGGCGATTTTTCTCCAGAAATGGATATACATCAACTACTTCCAAAAGCAATTGGTCAGAAAAGTGTTGCTGATACTCATTAAAATGTTCTACCGAAAGTAAATTGGTAGCTAATAGATGTCCCGTTAAAGGAAATCGAGTTCGTATCTGTTGAATAATTTCTAAAGCTTCTCTTTTTCTTTCAATAGATGAATCGGATTGTTCTTGGCGTTTCCTTTTTTGAGGAACAACTTCAACTACATTTTCTAAAAGTTTCAAATCCAGGTTTTCAATAATTCAGTCCATTTGATCACGAATTTTCTGTATTTCATTTTCAAAGTTTCGTAAATCCTGTTATTTTGTATTTTTTGCATTCTCAATCCACTGGTATATCATACTTTATTATTTAAATGTGTTTAATGCCTAATATACGGCCATCAGTATACGAGTATGAAAATATAAGATCTACATTTTTACACGTCTGAAAGTCACATGTACCCATTACTTATGTGATGTTTACACCAGCGATTATAATTGCAATAACATGCCTATATGTATATTTTTCATTATTAATATGTTTATTATTATTTAACTTCTCAAACTTTGAAATGGGCCACCTTAAAAAAACTACTTTTCTTTGTCCCGTATTTTAATTATTGTTTTTAACGACGTATATTTTCAGTGGAAAAAAAAACATTATAAAATAGGCACTTCAGGCTTTTAAATAAAAAAAAATTATTAAAATAGAAAAGGAACTCTGCGCAAATTGGTTTTGAAATCGAGTTAAAAAAAGGTGGCTCATTTCGATGTTTGAGAAGTATATTTTATATATTATTTTTTCTATTTTGGTATCATAAAGAAGTCTTTTCGATACGCAAAGTACTTTTGTTGACTGGTTGCTATGATCTTTAACAATATTGTTCAATGTCGAGGCTCACTAGCTTTCGACACCGTTTTTTAATGGGATTCCTAATAATGCAGACGTCAAAAGTGACAAGATGGCCGTCCAACTTTTGATCGCGACTTGAATAAATTCATGTTTTTCATTAAAAAAAAGGTGCAAAATAGAAAAAATAGTATAAAATACACGTTTTAAAAGACATTTAGTGCACTCTCACGTTAGGAAACTCGCCGTAAGCGGGTCGTTTCTTAATTTCGTGCTCGTGCGATAAAATAGGGTCTTTTAATACTAGTATCTTAATATACTATTATAACATCAACCTGTCAAGGCTGGTGCATATGTTTCAAATAATAGGATGTACAGGGTGATCTATTATATTCCCCCTACCTTTACCTTTATTATAATAGGTACAACAAAACTTTAAATGTGGAAGTTTTAGAACTTTGCCTAAACCGTCAGAATATTCTATCAGAAAAAAAAAATTGAGCATCGAAAAGCGCAGACACACTCACAAGTTTTCTTTTTTTTAAATTGAACCACCTATTTTTTATTCCAAATTTCGATAGAGAATATTTTTCTGCAACCAAAAATATTTAATTTGTTTATATTTTTCTTAGCAATTAGGTTCAAATTTAAATTTAAAATATTTTGTAAAAGTTATTACCTACTACAGGTATTTCTAAAGGTAGACTGGTAATGCCTAGAAAGGTGATAAGATGTCAAGCTACTGCCAGATTGTCTTCGATTGATCAGGCAGTATTAATTATAATAATTATAAATGAGATATCCTGCTGAAGAAAAGGCTTCCAAGTTCTATAATAAATTTCATTTTTATTATGCTAATAATAAATAATAAGGAAATACAACGAAACAGAAGAATGGTAACGATGAAGGAGAACTCAGCATGATCTAAACATACAATTAAAAATTTTCTACATATCCACCATTATTTTCAATGCATCTTTGTATAGTATTTAAAAACCGTAACAGTTTACTATCCGGCCGTCGACTTATTTTTTATTTTTTCGAAAAATATCGTTAGTATATTGTTGAAAACAACAAATTTAAAGATATTCCAGTGGCGGAGGTAAGATTTTTTCA
>MU185052.1:32007-56042 GCA_016904865.1 Pissodes strobi
CATCAGGAGATGATTAATCATGTTAGCATCACCAGGAGATGATTAATCATCTCCTGATGATGCTAACATGGTTAGCGAAACGCGCGTCGAGTGCAATAATTCTGTTTCGGTATTGTGGATAAAACTCCGTTTTAGTAATAATTAATACTGCCTGATCAATCGAAGACAATCTGGCAGTAGCTTGACATCTTATAAACCTTTCTAGGCATTACCAGTCTCTACCTTTAGAAATATCTGTAGTAGGTAATAACTTTTACAAAATATTTTGAATTTAAATTTGAACCTAATTGCTAAGAAAAATATAAACAAATTATATATATAATATTCTCTATCGAAATTTGGAATAACAAATAGGTGGTTCAATTTAAAAAAAAGCAAACTTGTGAATGTTTCTGCGCTTTTCGATGTTCAAATTTTTTGTCTGATAGAATATTCTGACGGTTTATGCAAAGTTCTAAAACTTCCACATTTAAAGTTTCATTGTACCTGTTATAATGAAGGTAAAAGTAGGGGGTCAAAATATAATAGATCACCCTGTACAGATTCAAACATATACTTAATACAAAGGATGAACAAATAATAATTATATAAACATACTAAATAATGAAGACTATAAACTAACACCTTATTGTAAAAAGCAGAAAATCTTAACTAAAAATAAAAACATTCATCTTCTTGAGATAAAACATATCTGTCGCATTCAACAGGATTGCCCCTACACAATAATAATTACAGCTTGTGGTGCATTTTAAATTGTTTTTTCTGCAGCTGCAAGATTTTGTGCAATCCGCCTGACAACCACAAAATAAAAATTTTAAAATAAAATTAGGTGCAATATGTTGATTTTTTTTGTGGCTGTAGGAATAATATATTGGCCAATACTGATTTTTCCAATGTTTGTTGCAATTTATGGATGTTTGTCAGCCCATCTGGTTTTCCCGATATACCGGGTCTCACCATGTATAACTTTTCTGTCGGGTAATGTTCAATAAGCAACACTATCAAGTATGTGTCTTGTCCTATAGCAATCATAGTTTTGGTAGTTTCTGATTAGCATCTAGCCGGACCGTTCAACTTTGGAACTTGGAACCTAACCCAAATTTGGCCAAATTTTCAAAAAAAAAAATGCAAAAAAAATGCAGTTGTTTTAAAAGCACTTGGCAGTTTATGTTTTTGATCGATTGAATATCTTACTGCTGCTCCGCGATTGGATTTAAGTACAAATACTACCTGTAAATAGTTGTATGATTGGATTGTCGTACTGCATTTTTCTATTTTTTTTTCCTGATTTTGGATATGCCTTGGGTTAGTTTTGGTTAGTTCCTGTTCGTTGAGCCCCCGTAGCGAGCGAAGCGTCATGCGTGAAGTGAAATATTAGTTTAGTGATAAAAACTTAGGGTTAAGAGCCGTATTATAGTGGATACACAGCAGCTTGCATGTGTTTCCGCGAATATATTCCATATCTAACCTCAAAATTATATTACGTTCGAACATATACCTCGAAGTACCATCTTCCAAGTTCCAAATTTGAACAGTCCGGCTAGATGCAAGTGTAGTTTATGTAGCGCACTTCACACCTGTTTCTGCAATTGTATAGTCTGCAATCGTGGGCGGCTGTCGCACTCTAGTCGCGTTGCACCCCCTTCGCGCCCGTACCTTATTGGGGGACTTTCATTCAGGATGTTATTTCGCTGTTGCCAGATGTATAAAAAATATCTCAAATTTTTTATTACAAACGATTTTTAAAAGTAAATTGCCAACACAAATGAATGATATATAACACCAAAAAAAGTATTTTATTGGTGATTTTCCACTAAAATACAAAATTGCTAAAGTTTGAAGGTCTGAATCAACTTTAAAACTTCTTTAAATAATAAAAACGAGTATACCCTTTGATTAGTAATTTTGTGCGCTACAAAAAATTTATCTTGTAAATTTTCTGAGAAACTTATTGTTTTTGAGGAAATTGCAAAAAACTTCAAAAATGTACCTATGGGGGTGATTTTGGGGTTGCGCCCTTTATCGGATTTTTTGGGATTTTCAGTCAGTTGTATAAAACCCCCAACGAATACAATGGCGCAAAAATTAGCTTGTAGCGAATTTGTCCGAGGTTTGGATAAATATATGGATAGTTTTATTGGCCTAATATTACGATTAAACGTCCTTACGCGGCTTTTGAGGTTTGACACACTGGAGCTAGAAGAATTCTGTTTTTTTCGTAATTTCTAAGTTGGGAAGGGTCTTCCTAGTGTTTTTATATTAATTTTTTCCTCAAGTGAATATGTGGAAAAAGGTTTCACTAAAAGATTGCTTATTTCGTTCATTTTAAATGTTAATACACAAATAGACTTACACGGATATTTTTCACTTATCGAAATACTAGCTACTTATCGAATACAGTCAGTCGAAATCCATACGCTACGCCGACAAACGAATAAACAAACGACAAGTGCAAGACTGAGAGAAGCGACGCCGAGCCATTGAATCAGGTGGCCCCGATTTACGGCTAAAGTCGCGATTTCAGCATGCATCGCCGTGACCTCATTTTTGACCTTTCCATGCAATTTGCTGTTGAAGCCGGGGCCAGCGCGCGTTTGGCTCGGATAGCCCAATTATCGGGAAATTATTACACTTTTCGATGAACAATATTATTGTCCATTGGGGATGCGATGAATATTATTTATTTATTAGATAAAAATTTTAATTACGCTTAATAATATATATGAAAAAATAGAAAAAATATATTTGGCAGTTAAATTCGAAATATTGAGAGTCGCGCGGTAGTGCCATGGCCCCTTGGCCCCTTATGACGAGCCGCCACTGCTAGATCACCAATTTTAGTTCAATGACTAAATCGGTTCGTAATATTAAAATCTGGATACATCTATAGACCAGGAACGATAATTTTGAAAATGATAAAAAGTGAAGAAAAAATATAATAGGATGAAACCCATTGGAAAAGGTAGAGAATATAACAAAAATGAAAGAAAAAATAATTTACGGGCGATCTGAGGTCGGGAAGGGGAAGGGGGTGAATTTTTAAGGGTAAAAAACGGTTTATCTCGATTTCCGGCAAACTACAAGTCCTATGAAAAAAAGTTAAATGGCAAAGTTGTAGGTAATAAAAAGATCTACAACTTTTGTTTTCACACTTTTTTCACATAACCTTAAAATTTATGTGAAACATTCAAATAACCAAGTTTTTGGTTTTTTATTTTTATCTTTTGCAAAAAAATTTATTTTTTCACGAAATTTGGTGAAAACTTAAGTCCCAAACACACAATAATTTTTTTGAATTAAAATATTAATTTTTTCACCTTATTTTGACTTGATATCGAAACACTACCCTAATTTTAAAATTCTCACGTCAAAATATCTGGTTTTTTAAAAAAGTCGGTGGGCTTTTTGTTCGTTGAAATCTCTACTTTCTGATGGTATAAAAATTATATACATTACTATGGTAAATGTTCTCAGAAAATGAAACTAAACGAAAAAAACTCGAATCCGAATTGTTTTTTTTTTTTAATCATTATGTTTGCAATCTTTATGTTTTATGGATTTGTAATTTTTTTGTTTTATCAATTTAACATGAAATCTTACGTTTTTCGAGTAATTAAAGTGTAAATTTTAATAAATGGCTCAAAATTGTACATAATGATTCAAAAAAAAAAATTCTGATTCGAGTTTTTTTCGTTTAGTTGCATTTTATGAGAACATTTACCATAGTAATGTATATATTTTTTATACCATCAGAAAGTAGAGATTTCAACGAACAAAAAGCCCACCGACTTTTTAAAAAAACCAGATATTTTGACGTGAGAATTTTCGATTGAAAATTACGGTGGTTTTTCGATATCAAGTCAAAATAAGGTGAAATAATGAATATTTTAATTCAAAAAAATTACTGTGTGTTTGGAACTTTAAAAGGAAAGTTTTCACCAAATTTCATGAAAAAATTTTTTTTTTTGCAAAAGATAAAAATAAAAAACCAAAAACTTGGTTATTTGAATTTTTCACATAAATTTTGAAGTTATGTGAAAAAAGTGTAGAAACAAAAGTTGTAGACCTTTTTATTGCTTACAACTTTGCCATTTAACTTTTTTTCATAGGACTTGTAGTTTTGCCGGAAATTGATATAAACCGTTTTTACCCTTAAAAACTCACCCCTTCCCCTTCCCGACGTCAGATCGTAAATTATTTTTCCTTTCATTTTTGTTACATTCTCTTTCTTTTCCAATGGATTTCATCCTACTATAATTTTTTTTGGTCTCAAAAATTATCGATCCTGGTCTACTATATATGTTTCCAGTAAAAAATTTAGCTAATCTAATATCGGGATGAAGTTTAAATGATCGGTTAGTATAAATTACTCCTGTATAGCTATAATAAACACAAACACAGATATCACATATAAGAATGTCAATGATTCACAGTTTTGGATGTTCAACTTCTCTATTCTTTGAAATGAAATAACAGTTATTCTTATGTATTTATTGCAGCTAAGACACAGCAGAGTTCACACGGGAGAACGACCTTACGTCTGTAATATTTGTTCACGCGCCTTTACGCAATCGAACGATTTGGCGTTGCACATGCGTAGACATACCGGTGCTAGGCCATACGCCTGCGGAGTGTGTCCCTCGCGATTTATTCAATCAGGCCAATTAAAGAATCACAGGAGACAAACCGGTCACTGGATGGAAACACAGCCTGATTTGAAAGGAGGTCACAGGTATGTATATTTCCTATTTGATAATAAAACCAGAGTATAAGAAACCAACGAGTAGCGACATAAAGTGTCGGCACCTTTGATGTTCAAGGGACCGATTGTAAACTGCTCAAACCATGAAGTGGCTCGATAGCAAGCGACTCTGCGACTACACTGTAAGAAACTTGAAGTGGAAAATTACTCAAGTTTCATATTTGAATCCGACTCAGTAGAATTTAAAGCTTTTCTATAATTAGTGGTTTTTCCTACTTCCTGTCATCTTTGTCGATAATAATTTCTGAAAGCTTTCATCGTAAAAATATATGTTACTTATATTTCTTCTATGAATATTTGTTAAATGAATCTCAATAGTGTCTTGGGATTTTATTTGAATAATTGGTTCCCTTTAATGAGAGCGCGTTGAGAGAAAAATGAGCCCCTGTATTTCATGATTTCATTTATCATGTTAAGTTGATGTCAATTTTTAATCTAAATAAAGCACTTTGAGCTTACACACCCGCCTGGTTTAGAGGTTATTGAATAGGTGTAGCAGAGGTGTTTGATTGGTAGTAGAAAAATATATATGGTACGACGTTTTCAGCGGTTCTCAAATAGACATTTCTTATTATATTGGTTTCAGCAACTTCTTGTTATTATTAATAGTACTCCATTTCTTTAAATTACGATAAGTTATATCAACGAACATTAACAAGACAAGAAGGGTCACAGTCCCTCGGAACTTTGATGTCGTTCTTACAAAAGCGCGCCGACTATTCCGAGAATTTCAGGCAGCTGTGCAGGTATCGGTGCTGGTACGAGGTTGATGCAAACCGTCTCGTTAAAGTTCGGTGCCGCTAGCGATTAAAACGAATAAACGTTCACTTACCGGGGTGATTCAAAAACATCTAGCCATAATTGTTATTGTGGCTTATTGTGCTTTGTGTATTAAAATTTATACAATGGTATTAAAAAAAATGGGTAAACGTTGAGTTGTTTAATTGGTAGATCATAATTATAAAAATTGCTCTTAGTATAAATTAAGGAAAAAAAGGAAAGTTTAATTGAAGAGTACCTAATAATGTATTACGCTACAGACGAGATTTATAGTTATAAAAATTAACAGTCACAAAGTTGCAGCTTCTTTTTGTAATGTCTTTTGATCATTATATTTTGTGCAAGTGTTGCAGCAAACATTTCTTTAATAGATAGCCAGTAATGTAAACTATAGCATTGCCGTTCGTACTTCAAAGATTTCTATAGTCATTTGTAAAAACTTTTAAAGAACTATTTTTTATTAATATTGGTACATCGATATTTCTGTATTTTTGGAGCATATCAGGAGTTACATTAAGCAATACTTTATTAATATCGTTGATACAATTTGTACCCTCAACTTCATTAAAATATTTTAGGGTAAATAATTTCTTGAATGCCCTACAAAATTGAATTGGGGTTGGATTTCTCGAGTTTCCGCAACAATTTCTTATCAGGCCAAAAAAAATTTCGATGCAATCCTGATTAAGGTTTCTTGTTAAAAGAAATGAATAATTTTTGCATTTAAAGTTTCCCATAAAGATAGAACAGAGTTAATTGTGATTTTCCAGCCATTTATAAAATGTATAGTATTATTTATACATTTTTCCACATGGGTTACCTTTCCATCGTTCTGTTTTACCCCCACTATTTTAATTACCTTTAAGTCATTCAACAAATCTTTTATGTCTTCCAAAAATTGCAATTGTTTTTCTGTGCCCATAAATGCGTTAAAGTTGTTTAGATGGGAAGAACTTAATAAATCAAATAAATCATTTATTGTTTGTATGAATTTTGCAGTAAGCATTGCTTCTGGAGGTAAAACCTTAAAATATATGTAGGTATATAGGGCAGCTGAAAGAGAGTGACTAAAGACTTGCGATGCATATTTTCCCTTCATTTTTTGAAAGCTACTAGGGAACATATTGTTACGTTTTTCCCGTGGGTTCTTAACAGAATTACAACTTTGCTATTTTCAACTAATACTCTCTTTATTCACTACCACTGTATACAATTTAACTCACTAAACTAGTCTTATAACTTTACTACTAATATCTATTCAACACTCAATGATTAACTGAACTGAACTGAACTAACATTCGCCTTAGGTCTGCTTATATATAATCTCAAATCTATCACGAATATTAGGGAAGTATTCCGAGCCACTCTATACGATCTCGACGAGGCCATCGAGATAATTCCAGCGAACCTGTTCGCAGCCGGCCGGGTGATGACTCATACAGACAAGGAAGCGAGGGGCACGGCGGCTAGTTGTATAGGGTAGCACAAAAACGTTCGCATGGTTGTTAGGTTAGCCGTAACATTGCCTCCCTCTTAATTCTGATCGTCCCGATCAGCTACTTCATGTCCGTGATATGCTTTCAACCTGTCGAGGTGGACGACTTTCAGTTTGCTTCTGGGGCTACGCTGAATTCTATACACAACGTGGTTAATTCTTTTGATGACCGTATAGGGTCCTTCCCATACTGGTGTTAGCTTGGGAGATCTTCCTGTCTTCCTTTGCGGGTTATGTAACCAGACTTTATCGTTCATCCGAAATCCCCTAGAGTTAGCTTGGAGATCATATCGAGCCTTCATTCGATCACTAGCGAGACGTTCAAACGGTAGTCCCACATCATTCTGTTTCATCTTCCCACTGGATCTTGTCTGAGGTTCTTGACTTGAGGCACAGGTTGAACACTGCCGACACCACGATTTCACATCCTGGCAGTAGTTGACCCAGTAAAATCTGTCGCGGATCTTGTCAATCATTTTGTTCACTCCGAGATGAGCACCAAACTTTCTATTATGTACTTCGTCCAGAACTTCCGCTACCCTCTTCCTTGGTACCACTAACTGCGTCTTCACTACTTTGCCATCGGCGCTTTCCCAGGCTCGTTTAAGGAGTCCATTTTCAACTACCAGGGAGTCCCACTGAGCCCACAGAGATTTAAAAGTAGATCCCTTAGTTGAAATATCTCTCCAGTTTGGTCTTAGTTGACGTTCTTCCTTAGCTTTTAGTAGCAGTGCTATTTCATTATCCTCAAGCTGATCTTTCTTTAGTTGCTCTGTGGACCACTGCTGATCAACATTAAACTTGATTTGCCTAATGGGAGTGATTCCTTCTCGTTGGTCAATTCTTTGGCGATGTTTATAATTATCCTCGCATGGCCTTCTGGATAAAGCATCTGTATTACTATGCCATCTTCCTTCCCTGTGCTTAGCCTTAAAGTTATATTGTTTCAACTCTTCCTGACTAGGCTTTGAACTGCTGTTGTCTCTGGATCGAGCTGTAGGTCGTAGTTGTACTCGACAGTCTCTCTTAAAATGCCCAATGTTGCCACATATATAGCACTGATTTGAAACATTTCGGTTACGTGGCATATCTTCTAGTGGCTCCCGGAATCTTTGTACTTGACAGTCCCTTTTGAAATGCCCAGTCCTGCCGCATCTATAGCACTGATTTATAGCCTTTTGATTACATGATCTAACTTCTGTTGGCTCCCGGAATATCCATACTCGACAGTCTTTTCTGAAATGTCCAGTCTTTCCACATCTATAGCACTGATTTGATGTATTTCGGCTATGTGGCCTATCTTCTATAGGCTCCTGGAATCTTTGTACTCGACAGGCCCTTTTGAAGTGTCCAGTCTTGCCACATCTATAACACTGATTACGGTTGTATGGCCTAACTTCTAGTGACTCCCTGAATCTCCCCGTGGTCTGAAGAACTTCGGTTAATTTCTTCAAAATACCGCATTTCAGTTAGTTCACAATTGTTCGCCAAATTTTCTTCCTTGATGGATACTTCCCTGATTGCTGGCTTAGAGACGTTACAGGCCGCCTCGATTTCCAGAGCTCTACCCAAAACTTCACGGCTGCTATCAAATTTGGCTAGACGTAACATCTTCTGAGTTTCTGGATCTCTGACACCGTCCACGAAATATTGGGCAGCAAGTTCCTCTTGAAATTCCTCTGTCGCTTCCGGGTAGGCCAATTGAATGAGACGTCTAATGTCTGCCTCAAATTCTTGCAGGTTTTCACCAGGCTTCTGATGTCGGGACTTAACTTGTGCCTGATACAGTTGTCTTCTATGTTGGTCTCCAAATCGTCTCTCCAGGGCAGCTGCAAGTATGTCATATTTCCCCTGTTGGCTGATGGGAATGGTCTGCAGTAGTTCCAGGGCAGATCCACGAAGCGCTACCACTAGTGATGTAGCCATTTCTTCATTATTCCAACCGTTGGCAACAGCAGCGGCTTCAAATTGTCTTTTATACATTGTCCAGGATGTTTGACCGTCGTACGTTGGAGGTTTGATGTTTTGTCCTGAGGTGAATGCCCTCTCGGGGGGTGCTTGATGTTTTAGTCTGGTAAATTCTGCTTGTAGATTCTTCACTTCTTTCTGTACGTCTCCTACTTCTTTTTGAATATTGTTTACTTCTTTTTCAAATTTCTCATTTTGTCCGTCCAATATTTTCTGTAATTTTCCTTGCTCGCCTACAATTACATCCAGCATCCATTTCTGAAGCTGGTCCTGCTCTGCTTGCCTTGTCTCTTCCTGGTCTTGCAAACATTTCTGAAGCCGGTCCTGTTCAGCTTGCCTTCTACGTTCATCCTCCTCCCGTTCAGCTTGCCTTTTATCTTCTTGATCTTGAAAAATTTTCTGCAGCCGGTCCTGTTCTGCTTGCCTTTTACGTTCATCCTCTTCCCGATCCGCTTGCCTTCTACGTTCATCCTCTTCCCGATCCGCTTGCTTTTTATCTTCTTGATCTTGAAAAATTTTCTGCAGCCGGTCCTGTTCTATTTGTCTCTCAGCATTTAGATTTTCCATGAAATCGGCCAACATTTTATTAATTTGCTCCATTTCTGCCGTTTGTTGCCTCGTATTGACCATAGGATGTTACAAACTTTTTTACCAGAATCCACCAATCAAACGGTCTCGTTGACGTACTTGTACCTCTTCTTTCCTCGAAAAATACTTCGCAAGTCCGGTCCCTTCACAATCCAACTTCTGACACCAAATGTTACGTTTTTCCCGTGGGTTCTTAACAGAATTACAACTTTGCTATTTTCAACTAATACTCTCTTTATTCACTACCACTGTATACAATTTAATTACTCTTATAACTTTACCATTAATATCTATTCAACACTCAATGATTAACTGAACTGAACTAACTAACCGACTGACTAACATTCGCCTTAGGTCTGCTTATATATAATCTTAAATCTATCACGAATATTCGGGAAGTATTCCGAGCCACTCTATACGATCTCGACGAGGCCATCGAGATAATTCCAGCGAACCTGTTCGCAGCTGGCCGGGTGATGACTCATACAGACAAGGAAGCGAGGGGCACGGCGGCTAGTTGTATAGGGTAGCACAAAAACGTTCGCATGGTTGTTAGGTTAGCCGTAACAATATGCTCGTCAGTAAGTTTAGGACAAAGTCTACTAGCTTTTTTTTTTGTCGTGATCGTAAAAATGATCTAAGTAACTTTTTCTTGCCAGCCCATCTGACAAACGGAAATCATAAGAAAAAAAATTGTTCCTTGTAGATTTGAAAAGATGAGGCACGTCGTACATATAAAAAAGCTTTATATTATCTACCCAAAAATGAGTATCGTTTGGTGTTAAATGGAGTAGTTTGTTAACCAATTTTCTAAAATTAGATCCTTGATCTGAGACTACCCCCATAACGTTAAAACCTACTCGATTTAGTTTTCACTAACACTTTCAAATAATATATCCCTTATTTCTTCCGAGGGAGCTGTTGAATTATAAAAAAAAATAGGCAATAGGTTGCTTCCAACTTCTAGCAGTACCTCGCGCCATTACAACTAATGCAGAGGTTGCTACTTTAGAGCTGTCTGTATTATTTCCTTCCTGAAAACCTATTATCTTGTCACGGGATATGTCATAACAAAAATGCGATTTTAAACTAATTTCATCCAAGCAAATAATACAGTCCCGTTCTCTTTCTTTCAATATTTTTGCCCGAATTTCCATCAAACGAAATATAAATTCATTGAAACCGGGATTTATTATCCATTTTCTTGTAAAACGATTTAAAGTACTCTTTGATGGCAATCTATACATTGTGGCAATTTGCTTGTATGCCTTAGATCCTAGAAAATATACGCTTAATGCAAATTGTTTTAATTCGTCTGTGTACGTACATCCCTTAGCTGATTTATTTAATAAATTTAATTGGTTTTTTAATAACATACAAGACTGCTCTGAATAATTCTGGTCTAAATATTTATGGACATCTTCCAAAGTTATGCCTGTTTCAAGCTGTTTTGAGCAACTTGCTGTCGACGCCGAATCCTTTTTAAGAGCTTTTAAGCTCTCCTTAAGAATATTTTTTCTTGGTGTAATTGCCGAAAGCATTGCCGATGTTTGAGTGGATTTATCTATAAAATAAGGTTTTTACAAAATGTAAGAAATACATAAGCTGTCATCAATATGTATACCTATAGATATATTTGTTTCTATGTTAAGGGCTTTCTTATAATTCAATTTCCAATAAAAATAATGCCTTGTTTTTACTAAATATGTGGGAAAAATATTACAAAAAGACTAATTTTGCAATTTGGACAAAACATCCGTTTCCTTGGATCTCAGAAATTTAAAAATAAATCCTATATGTTATGCCTTTTATTGTTAATAAAATAAAGGTCTTCAAATATCAAATACTCTCTATGTATGAGTCACCCAGTATAATTCAACTTGCATATTTATTTATTTATTTATTTATCAATATTCACAAAATGATTCATATATGCATGAACATAGTTTCGTCACAAAGATAAACATAGTTAAAATTAAAACTTAAAATATGATGTAAGATTATCCTAACCTAGTATCTACATAGAACATCAGTTATACAAATATACGTGAACAGAACGTGAGCAAAGTAAGAACGCGGACAAAGCAAACAAACAAACGGCATCGAGGACATCTGACACGATTCATAACATGTATTCGGTAAGAGAATAGAAACAGTTTAAACACAAAAATGACTTTAATCTAGATTTAAATAAACGATGACTAGATTCTGCTTTTATTTCATTTGGTAGCTTGTTAAATATCCGTATGCAGGCATATTTAGGTGATTTTTCATAGAGGGACGCTCTGTGCTTGGGGAATATTAAGTCATCTCCGTTTCTTGTCAGGTATGTGTGTTGGTCTCCGGTTCTTCTAAATTCGTCTTTGTGTGAGTGGATATATAAACTGCATTGGAGTATGTATATGGAGGTCAGCGTCAGTATCTGGTTGGTCTTAAAAGTTTCTCTGCACGATTCATGTGGACGCAAATTGAAAATAAGACGGATTATTCTTTGCTGCTGGATAAAGACTCTCTCAACGTTAACAGCTTGACCCCATAATATAATATTGTAGATCATGTGGGGAAAAGTAAGAGCATAATAAGCTGTAACAAGTGTTTTATGGTTGACAGAGTTTCTTAGTTTGAGCATGGCGAAGTACGCCCTATTTAGCTTCAGACAGACATGGCCAAGTTGGTTTTCCCAATGGAGTTGACTATCAAGGTAAGTTCCAAGGAACTTTACATTTGGTGTAAACCTTTCTTCCTGTATCTTTGGCTTGGAGTTGAAAAAGTGTGCAGTAATTGTTTTTGAGTCATTGAGAATCAGTCTATTTTGATAGCACCACTCACTCATTCTTTCACAGACTTCCTGTACTTTTTCCATTGTGTCTTTTTTGTTCGGTGCCGACACTATTACGGATGTGTCATCTGCATATTTTATTGTCATGGATGGTAATTTGAGGTCGTTTATAAATAGAATAAAGATCAGTGGAGCCAAAACCGATCCTTGAGGTGTACCTATTTCCAAGTCAGATGTATTGGAAATGCGTTGACCAACTCTCACCTGCAGTTTACGTTCATTTAGAAACGACATTATGAGGGACAATGGTTTGCCTCGAATACCCATACAGTGCAACTTATTATTCACCAATTCCAAGTTTAGGCTGTCAAATGCTCTAGAAAGATCAAAAAAGAGTCCGACTACGATATTGTTCTTCTCAATCTGATCGTGTATAAAATCTAGGAGTTGGTATGCGGCAGTTTCAGTAGACCTCCCTGATATAAATCCATGTTGACAAGTGTCTATTATTTCATGTTTTTTCAGAAACCCCATCATTCTGTCATATATTACTTTTTCAATTATTTTGGAAAATACACTTAGTATTGATATTGGTCTATAGTTTTCCAAGTCGCTTACTTGTCCTCGCTTGAAAATAGGAATGACGGTTGCCAGCTTTAGTGCCGATGGGAATTTACCTTCAGTTATAGATTGGTTAATTAAGATTTCAAGAGGATAACCAATTTCGCAGGATACTTCTTTAATTACTTTTGTAGGGACGCCGTCATATCCACAGGACATTTTGTTTTTTAAATTTTTTATTATGGTAATTATTTCGCAGATCGTCACAGGTTCAAAAAAAATTGTATGGTTATTTACATCTGGTAAAGTGGGCTGATTTAATAAGTCACCTTGAAAATTATTAATGATGTTCTGCTTTGTAACGTTTGCAAAGAAGTTTCCAAATTCGTTTGCCACTTCGCCTTCATCAGTGATTGTTTTATTTCTTATATTTAAAGATATAGCATTGCTTGACCTTGTCCTTCCCAATTCTTGATTTTCCATTCTCCATATATCTTTTGTTTTTTCAGTTGAATTGTGAATAATATTCATGTTAAAATTGACTTCCATCTCTCTTACTGTTTTACGGTATTTCTTTTTTTTTATTGCGGTATGATTGAGATAAGATTTCTGAGTTTCCAGTTCTCATTTCCTGATATACCTGCATGAGATCATGTTTATACCTTTGTATATTGTCATTTATCCACTTATTTTTTCCTCTTTTCAAGCAACCTACAGTTTTGATCCTAAGGGGGCACTGCACATCAAAATGCCAAGAAAATATTTCGGTAAATTCCCTAAAAGACTCATCGATACTCGAAGACTTCACGTGCTCCCATGTTTCAGAAGCCAGGGTATCTTTCAGATTTTTGATGTTATGTTCTGAAGTTATTCTGATAGTTTTTCTTACAAAGTCTTCAGGGTTTTGATGTCCCGTGCATTTGATTGTTAGTTTTTGGAGCATATGATCGGAGATATGTGGCTGATATGTTTGACATGTAATGATATCTACAGGAAAGTTTGATGCTATGTAGTCAATTGAAGACGTCGATGTTCCAAGAGTATTTGTGTAGACACGCGTGGGCTCTTTGCAGTGGTTCAGAATTTCATGCGAATCAAGAACATCTTTCAAAAGTTTATATTTTGAATCAGTTTCTAGCAAGCTATCTATGTTAAAATCCCCAGCGAGGATAACGTTCTTGTGCTTAGGAAGTAATTCTGATAGAATACCCGTTATCTGTTCACCAAACATCTCCACCCTTCCACTGGGCGGCCTGTAAGCCACAACTACTGCAACATCTAGATTTTTTATTTTAAACTGAACAGCACAACACTCCACCTGCATTTCCATGGCATATGAAGTTATGTTTCTGATAGTTTTCGCCTTATACTTATTTTTTGCGTAGATGGCAACTCCTCCATGTATGTGATCTTTTCGGCAGAAATGTGATATTAACTCATAACCACTTATTATTGCATTCACCATAAAGTCATCTGTAGCCCATGTCTCCGTAATGCATAGAAAATCGGGGTTGTGTTCTTGTGTTAGCACCTCCATCAGATTTAATTTATTGCTTAAGTTTTGGGTGTTTAGATGAATCACTATGAGGTCATATTTTTCTACATTTGCTGACGATGCTTTTCCGGTGATTGGAGTTGGAATAAAAAAGACGTTCTTTCGTCGTTTGTATTATCGGTTGATATCTTATCATGGGTAATATCTATTGTGCATTGAGTGCCTTGATTTTTTGTTTTATTATTCGTGGTTTTTGCCGTTTTGTCCGTAGTTTGAGTGGGTTTCGAAGTGTTCTGAATATAGTTTTTGACAATATAGGACATAAGATGCCACTTGCCTTGTATTGTAACATTACCATCATCATTTATGTCATATGGTTTGAAAAATGTACCAGGATCGAAAAAGTGTACGTCATTTTTGTGTTCCAGATATTTTCCCATTTTTTCGTTTTGTTGGGCGATTAGTCTATTTAGTGCGATTCTCTCTGGTAAAAAACTCGACCCAACAACTATTATATTGGTATGTCTTGATGTTGTTACTATATTATTCACATATTCCTGTGTTATGTTCCTGCTCTGTCTAACATTTTGGGAGTGACATAAAATTATTTTGAAATCGTTCTTGTCGAAATGTTGGCTTAGCTTGTCATGGTGTTTGGTTATGTCTTCAAACAAATCTGAGTCAGCGTTTTGGCAGTTGGTATCAAACTTGGCTGCAGTTAAGGTTTTGAAGATTTTGCCATAATTGTAATCATTTGTTCCTCCCAAAATAAGTGCCTGAGGTTTTCGTCTAATTCGCTCTGGTTCCTGCTCTCTGATAGTAGAAGATTCTATTTGCTTTTTAAGGTCCGCGTTTTCACTTTCAAATTTCTGAATCGAGTTTTTAAGACTTTCATTAAGTACATTTATTCGGCCTATTTTTCCTTTTAGTTCCACGATGTTTTCTTTGTATTTCCCAACATCATTGTAGTATTGTTGTTTTTCGATTGTATGCTTTTGTTTTTCATCCATAAGTTTCTCTTCAAGATTCTTGATTTGATTACAAGTCTCATTTGGAAAATTATTATGTAATGATGCTGTATTAGGTATGCTGTCTTGATCATTTATTTTTTTGAGCAGATTATTCTTTTCTAGTGTGAGTTCTTTAATTGTAATATCTTGTTGTTCAAGTGTTTCTTCCAAAGAGAGTTTAAGTGCCGTTAGGTTTTTGAGCTTTTTGTCCAGCTCTGTGAGCCTTACCTGTAGTTGTCCTGTAGTTTTCATATGTGATTTCTCTAGTTTCTTATAGTTCTCCTTTCCTTGTTCAGAAGCTTCTTTTATTATTTTGTTTAATTCACTTATTCTATCCTCTAACAATTTTACTTTTTGGCCTTTCTCCTCAATGTCGGATTTGTACTGGTTTTCAGCTTCGAGAACGTCATTTTCGAAGACAACAGAATTTCTACGTTGTTTATCTAGAGCGCTGGTTTTGTGCTGTAATTCGGTTTGCAGGTTTAATATTGTTTGTCGCAGTTCCCTTACTAAGTCGTGCTCATCATCCGTAATGCTCTCCAAAGCCAATTGCTCACATGTTTTCCCGCAGTAAATTCAAAACCCCCTATGTATATCGTACTTCTTTTACGTTCAACGCAACTTTTATGCAATATAGACTTGCAGGCTATGCAGTAATAGCATGTCAAATCCTTCCCATCACTGCAGCATCTAAAAGATCCTATAGGTTCCCTCTTCCCCATTTTCGCTCAGCCTTCTGGTTTAATTAAAATGTCAAGAGATTAAACCTTCTATTCGAGAACGGCAGAGGATGAACAACCTACTCAATTCAATCGAGCCCCTCCCCGTCCCGAACGGTTGAAAACGTAGGCAAAATCCCCTGCATTAGTATTCAAGTCTTCAAAACCTATCGCCACCAAGCACACTCAGCAAAAGTCCGCTCCACTAAAATGGGAATCTCGTCGAAATATCGGTTTTATTTTAACAATAGCAATAGGAATTTAGATCTTGATAAGGTTTTTCCTTTTTTCTGCAGTAAGTTAAATTAATAAACCAGTACGTATTTATCGTTTTTAAGTGTCTATGTTGTTATTTTAATAATTATGCAAGTAAGATGTACCTTGTTTGATTCTGCGTAATTTTCTGCACGATCTGGTACTAAACACTTATATTAATTAAGATTTCTTCCTACGAGAAAACTAAAGCAGACACAGAGCTATCATTATAAGCTGTTGAACATGCACAAACCTGCATCACATATACATACCTCTTGTAAACACACAAGTTTGGAAGGAAGCATCGGCGCGGGTTTTACAAACATTATCTAGAAAATGAGAGAGCATTTAATTTTAATACCAGTAATATAATTTTGAGGTGAATCAAAATTAGTAGGTAGATACCTGTCTAAAAAATTTAAATAAGACTCTGTAACGGATTTAATATTTTCAGTATTAGTGTAATTATTATATGAAATTGGTTTTATACCTAAACATACATACCATTTTCAGCTTCTGTTTGAACAAAAGCATCTTGAATATTTATATTATCTGAAATATGAATTCTAATTAATATCATATAAAAATATACAGAGGACAGGGGTTTCATCTCCTAGACCCATTACACCTGATTAAGTGGTATTACTTTAACGTCAAAAGACAAAATTCAGGAATTAAACCTTATTTGCCTAAGCATTCCTAACATTCCAGTACATAAAGTATCCTGACTCATGAAACACCCTTTACCTATAATACAAAACAATACAAAAAAAAATTGTGTGTGCTTAACACCACACGATAGAAGGAAAAACTTCAACAAGCGGGGTCATCGTTTGTCAAAATTTCGATCCGAGCCTTCGTTGCAGAGATACGGGCAAAAAACTGTTTTCCCCCAAAATCTCCCCTTAAATTAGAGCCCTGGTCCCCTCATATGGTCTAACCATAAAAATTTCGACGCCGTACCCCTTCCCGTTCTCCTGAAATTAATTATTTAAGTTTTTCCTTCTCTCCCCCGGGGGAAGGGTACGGAGTCCCGTTTTCGCACAGGATCTTCTTTTTACCCCGGCTACATCCCCTGAAAATTTCAGCCCTCTTCCTATACGGGAACGGTTTTTAACCCAAAGTCCCCCCTAAATTAGAGCCCCGGTCCCCTGCCGTATGGTTTAAGATGCCTCCCATCGGGTGCACCTATCATAAAAATTTCGACCCCGTACCTCTTCCTGTTCTCCTGAAATTAATTATTTAAGTTTTTCCTTCTCCCCCTCCCCTGGCCAAACAGACAGGGGTACTGGGTCCCGTTTTCGTCCAGGATCTTCTTCTTACCCTGGCTACATCCCCTGAAAAGTCGGCCCTCTATTTATATGGGAACATGTCAGTAGAAGGAGCGTGACGTTACATAACCGAGCGTGACGGCTCGGTCTCATTCAGCCCCCACAAAAAAAAAACGCAAAACGTGCCTAAAGAAATTTTCACTTCAAAAATACCTTTTTTATTACTGGACAATACTTCTTCAATATTTGCTTGTGTTGCAATTTCTTTTGATGTTGTAACCTCACCTGAAATATTAAGTACTAAATTTCAAACACTGTACCCTAACAAAGTTTTATAATTCTCCAAATTCTTTATAAAAAAAAATTGGTAGGTACTTACTATTTTCACCGCTATTCTTAAGCAAATTTAGTGACGGGACAGCGTTATACTGCAGATTCGTTCTTACATTATTATGCACAAAACTTTCTTGAGAAAAATGTAATTCTCACACTCTTAATTTATTATTAAATTGTTCAGTTGTCATGTTGCCATACCTATGCCTATTTACAAATCCCAAGGCCAGCTTCCAACGTTGACATCTAAAAATATTATTAATAACTTTATCATGAATACCTGTAGAGCTTCATATAAGCAAAAAGATCACTTAAAACTCAAAAGAAAGATAACACAACTCTATATTATTATAGTTTATTATACAATATTCACATTCTAAAACCAAATCGACATCCAAAACACTTTACTTACCTACTTTCATCTTTGCGGCGCCGAAATAGTGATATTTGTGTCCCTTCTCTACTATAACATCAATCCACACAACAGATTCGTGGCATTTTATTGCAAGACCAAACACAAAACACTAAGTAAATGCTTATTTTAATTTAAAAACAAAAATTATAAAGACAACTGGTATATTTCTTTACTTTTCTCTACGCCACCGAACATTATCAAACGACGGACAGCAGGTTTATGCATCTCGCCCGGCGGCGACTTCGAGGGATCGAAAAAGAGTACCATCCGATATTCGAGTGCGATAGCCATAACAAGGGGAGGAGCTTCCAGTGATCCTTCTTGTCTTGTTAATGTTCGGTGGTTATATTTACAAAAGTATTGGGTAAATTTTTTTGAACCTTTGAAACGTGGAGGAAAATTAAAACTTGCAACAGGACAAACAAAATGTTTTTATTAATCCTGTAACTGTTATCGGTAGGCTGAGGAGTTGTAAGTCAGGAGTACTTACTTACCCGAGTTGTCTTAACGGATTCTAACCCTCACACCCACTCTTATGAATGAAGACAATGGTGTTCCTAGACTATCTAGGACTCAATACTGACCACGTAATGCCATTGCTTTTAATTATTTATAGTTAAAGGTCGCTGTGCTTTACATTTATTATTATATAAATATACTTGCTTATATTAAATACTAAGATATAACGAATATAATAATGCTTATAATAAATTAGTGTTTGCTATCATATAAACAATACTAGCTTTAGACATAAATGTTAATAAAAACAACCCGTCGAACGATTTACAAACGTTTTTATTTAGCGTCAAAAATGATACACATAACTTAACGGTTACACAATAACTAACCTCGATATCGATATTTCTATATTTAGATTTTCCCTGT
This sequence comes from Pissodes strobi, assembly GCA_016904865.1. Classification (NCBI taxonomy): domain Eukaryota; kingdom Metazoa; phylum Arthropoda; class Insecta; order Coleoptera; family Curculionidae; genus Pissodes; species Pissodes strobi. Next base: position 51,324 of record MU185052.1, read on the forward strand.
CGTCACGCCGCTTTGCGTGAAAGTCAAATTTTTTATTTTTTTTATGGCATTGGCACACAGACTAAAGGGAGACCCTATGGCGCTCGACGAGCGGTGTGTATGCGAAGATGTTGATTGACACGGCTCTTGAATATTTGTAAGTTGTAATTAGTGGAAAACAGATGTCCTGGGAGTGAGTTCCACAGTAATGCAGTGCGCCAGACAAAGGAGTTCATATAAAGCGATGTTCTAGGTGTTTCCAGTTGTACGACGAACTGGTGCGCTCTTGCCGTCTGTCGTGATTGTCTGACAGGAGCTGCCAGGGGCGGAATGAGGCGGACTAAATCCTGGGAACATCTGCCGTGAAAGTATCTGTAAAACAGAGATATCTCGGCTACATGTCTGCGGTGTTCCAGACTATCTAGATTCCGGGTCAACTCCGGGGAGACGCACAGCTCTCTTCTGAATGGAATCCAGCAGCTTTAGGGTGTGTTTTGGTGCGGCACCCCAGATATGTGAGCAATATTCTAAGCACGGTCTTATTTGCGCTTTGTAGAGCAAGAGCAACTGCTGCGGTGTATAGAGTTTTTTGTTGCGAAATGGCGCACCAAGCTTCTGGGAGGCTAATTTTGCGATGTTAGCAACGTGGTCATGCCAGGACATATTGCTGTTGATCGAGATACCCAGCAGTCCGATTGACGAGAATGAAGGAATGGTCCTCCCTGCCATAATGATGTCAGGGCCCGCTGTATTGGCCCTCTTGGTAAACGTGGCTGCTTGGGTCTTTGCTGCATTGAACTGGACCAAATTTCAGTCGCCCCAAGTTTGAACTTTCTCCAGGTCTTGATTAATTGCTGTAATCTGCTCCTGTCTGCGGTGATGAATCTCAGTCGCTGGTAAGGGTTTTTCTGATCTAAAGTGGGAGACAAGGGTACTGTCATCTGCAAAACTGTAAACAGGATTATTTGTTTCGGTCAGCAGGTCATTAATATAGATGAGGAACAGAGTTGGTGAAAGTATTGCGCCATGAGGCACGCCCGAATTGATGGTGAATGTGTCCGAGATGTCTCCATCGACTGCAACGTGCAGAGATCGGCTCTTAAGGAAACTGACAAGCCAGCTTCAGAGGGAGGCTGGCAGTCCGAAGGACGGTAGTTTGTTGAGCAGTCCGTCATGCCAAACTCTGTTGAATGCCTTTGAAATATCCAACGCAATCGCTCGAGACTCTCCGTAGTTCTTAATTGCCCTACTCCATATATGAGTGACATAGGCCAATATATCTCCTGTCGAACTCTCTTTGCGAAAGCCGTATTGATTATCGCTGATTATTTTGTTGTTCTCGAGGTACTTGAGTAGTTGCTGATTGATTACACGTTCCATGGCTTTGGAGATTATTGGAAGCAAGGCAATTGGACGATAGTTTGAGGGCGTGGTTTTCTTGCCTTTTTTTGGAACAGGTTGCACTCGAACGACTTTCGAAGAAGATGGGTAAATCCCTTTTCCGTAAGACAGAGAAAAAAGCCTGGAAAAAACGGGTGTTAGTTCGTTGGCGCAGTTCTTTAACACGATGGCAGGTATTCCGTCCGGTCCTGATGCCTTAACTATATTAGTCCAAGCGCATAGGTATATTAACACTCCCACTTATTTATGATTTTACAACATATTTAGTCAAAAACAAACACTTACCTAATACAAATCAAAACATTAAGGTATACAAAAGAGGTAAGTATTTTAACATACATATAGCTTCACACAGTTTACTTTAACAGTTAATTAACAAATTAAACTTATCCAACAAATTGTTAAAAACTGTCTTTGAAAGGGCTTTAGTTAACAAATCGGCTCACTGATTATTTGTATTCACATAGCTTACAGAAATATCCTTGTTCTCACATTCATCCCTAACAAAGTGAACCTTAGTATCAATGTGCTTGGTTCTACTATGAAATTGCTGTGCTTGTGTTAGTTTAATGGCTGATTGATTATCAACAAAGATGTTAACAGTTGAAATATTAACTTCAAGTTCTATTAGAAAATGTTTTAGCCATAAAGCTTCTCTAACACCAAGAGCCAAAGACAAATATTCTGCCTCTGTGGTATTGCGCCACTACACTTTGTTTTGGCTCTTCCAGGTAATAGGACCATTAGCCAACATAAATAGATAACTACTGGTGGATTTTCTGGTATCCAAGCAACCAGCATAATCTGCATCGGTATAACCTACGACTTCAATATGTGAAGATTTTCGATACATCATTTTATAATGAGCAGTATGTTTTAAATATCGAAAAATTCTTTTCACTGCATGCTAATGTTCATCATTCCAATTATTAAAGAATCTACTGACTTGATTCACTGCATATGTAATATCTGGGCGGCATGTTGTAGCTAAGAAAATTAACGAACCAACAGCCTCACGATAAGGTAAATATTTATTACAATTCAAATTATTGCCTGCTGAAAAAGAAGCACTAGGCTCTGCAGGAATCTTTAAAGGATTGACATTATTCATATTAAACTTATTAAGCAATTTTTCGATATATAACTGTTGATGAATAGCAATTGTACCTGCATTATAATCTTGCTTAATTTCAAGCGCAACAAATTGTAACATTACTATCTAAATTAACAGTCATTTTAAACATTTGCTGTATAGTTTCTATTAGTTCAGTAATAGCACTTTCTGTTTGTAACATAACTAGACCATCGTCAACATATATGTTGTTTGTTGTCAAAAGAGAATCCATGTTAACCGATGAGGTCCATCCCCAAAATAAATTCGTCTTCTATGTCGGCTACGAACACTGTGTGGTGTAATTTAATTCGTCACAGTTGAAGTTCAATATCCATTTCTCCAAGTACTTTGGCAGTCTCACCGGTACCCGTACTAAGATATGGGTAGGACTGCTACTCTATTTACCCTGTTGGACCTTATCAAAGATACGACCGCACCAGGGTCAACAGTAATAATTGTAATGGCTTTTCCGTTGATCTTTCGTTTAGTTAGACTGTCGGCGTTTTTTCCTACACTTTTTGTGGAGACGATTCTGAGGGCTTTATCTTCTTTAGCCAACACTGAAGTTGCCTGATTTGACTTAGAGGCCCTAGCGTCTCTGGATGGAGATCTAGACCGTAGTTGTACTCGGCAGTCTATTTTGAAATGCCCAGTCCTGCCACATCTATAGCACTGATTTGAGGTATTTCGGTTACGTGGCCTATCTTCTGTTGGTCCCCGGAATCTCCCCGTGGCCTGAAGAACTTCCGTTAATTTCTTCAAAATTTCACCCATTTCAGTTAATTCACAGCTGTTTGCCGCCTTTTCTTCCTGGATGGATACGGCCCTGATTTTTTGCTTAGAGATGTTACAGGCACCTCGATTTTTAGGGCTCTACCCAAAGCTTCACTGCTGTTATCAAATTTTGCTAGACGTAGCATCTTCTGAGTTTCTGGATCTCTGATACCATCCACGAAATATGGGGCAGCAAGTTCCTCTTGAAATTCTTCTGTTGCTCCCGGGTAGATCAATTGAATGAGGCGTCTAACGTCTGCTTCAAACTCTTGCAGGTTTTCACCAGGCTTCTGATGTCGAGACTTTACTTGTGCCTGATAGATCTGTCTTCTATGTTGGTCGCCATATCGTCTCTCAGCTACAAGTATATCATATTTCCCCTGTTGGCTGATGGGAATAATCTGTAATAGTTCCAGGGCAGATCCACGAAGCGTTACCACTAGTGACGTAGCCATTTCTTCGTTATTCCAACCGTTGGCAACAGCAGCAGCTTCAAATTATTGTCTCCTGTACATTGTCCAGGATGTTTGACCGTCATAATTTGAAATTTTTATATGCTTTCCTGTGACGAATACCCTCTCAGTGAGTCCTTGATTTTTTAGTCTGGTAACTTCTGCTTGCAGATTCTTCACTTCTTTCTGTACGTTTCCTACTTCTGTTTGTACAGGTTTATTATTTATATTTCACCATCTTATACAGGGTTTATTTTTGCAGATAGAAAAAAATACTAAAGACATAAGTTGTATGGATTTCAGGGAACTTCCTAAAAAAAATTTGGTGTGTGTCTAAACTAAGTGAAAACTTCAAAAAGCGGGGTCATCGTTTGTCAGAAATTCGATCCGAGCCTTCGTTGCAGATACGGGCGAAAAACGGTTTTTCCCTCAAAATTCACCCTTAAATTTGAGCCCCGCCCACTGGCACTATTTCAAAGACAATAATTATATTTTCGCTGCACCAGTGGCGTAGCTAGACATGTGGGCGCCGGGGGGCAAGCCTATCCGCTGGCGCCTAAAACAAACCTATATTTTGTGTATATACGCAAATTAATCAAAAAATAATAGATCATAATATTAAACGTATATTTTTGAAGGGAAACTTCTTAACGCGCGCCGGGAGTAAAAATTGAAGGTCGCGATCCCGACACACGGCGGGCGAGCTGGCAGGGAACGGAAAACGGTCACGGACGTTTATTGTGATATCTTTGTTAGTTTACAAGATAAAAATACGGGATTTGCTCTATTACCTTGTCAAGACATAAGCGAAACTTTTATGAAGAATAGTTTTTTTTTTCATTTAGGCCTTTCTTTTTTGTTAATTGAGTGATACCTATATTTAAAAACACTTCTTTTTAACTAAATCCGTTAAGATATGTATAAGGCTAGGGCGATTAATTATTGTGATATCTGTTAGTTTACAAGATAAAAATATGGGGTTTGCACTATTACCTTGTC
>MU185052.1:56052-77921 GCA_016904865.1 Pissodes strobi
TATTGTGATATCTTTGTTAGTTTACAAGATAAAAATATGGGGTTTGCTCTATTACCTTGTCAAGACATAAGCGAAACTTTTATGGAGAATAGTTTTTTTTCATTTAGGCCTTCCCTTTTTGTTAATTTAGTGGCTAGGGCGTTTAAGTTTAAGAAGTTTCACTTCTGATATGCGTACATAGTGCATACGTTTTTTTTATTTACAGGAATATGAATATAAAATATATAAACGGCAACCAACCAAAAGGTACATACATATTTAAATATAAACGTAAACTAAACATCTGTAACCTTAATTAATTAATTCAATATTGGAGTCTTTCTTCGGTTTTAAACCGACGTAAATTGATCGATTATTTGATCAAAATACATTTTTGGACAAGTTCATTTTCTATGCTTAGTATTGCTAGGCTATTTAGACTTGTCTGGCTAATGGTACCTCCTAAATACGAAACTCTAAAAAACACATACTTTTTACACCGGAATTTTCGGAATTTTTGTCTTTGAAGTCGTATGCCGCCTTACGCAGCGTTTTTACAAATTTGCATGTACCAAATGCCTCCGCGCCGGGATGCATATTTACATATCCTAACATACGACGGCACCAGGGTGCTGAAATCGGTTAAGTTTTGTAAGCGTTTGTAGCGCTACAAAAGCTATCGCGCCATGTCTTCGCGATGCAATCAATTTGCGGCAAGAGCCCTCGTGGTGAAGAGATCTAGATGGTTAGGTCTCAATTCGGCGGCTATCGGCGGCCTGGGTTCAAATCCCGTTCTTTTTTTTTTATATTTTTAGGTTAAGTTTCTAAACAGTTTTTTTCTTGATTTTCGGTATGTCTTGGGTTAGTTTGGGTTAGCACCTGGTTAGTTCCCTTTTCTTGAGCCCCCGTAGCAAGGGAAGCGAGCGAAGGGTCATGCGAAAAGTGAAATATTATATAACAGCGTGCTCCAGGTGCCCAAATCAGTGAGCTTTTGTAGCGCTACAAACGCTTACAAAACCTAACCGATTTCAGCACCCTGGTGCCATTGTATGTGAGGATGTGTAAATATGCCGCCGGGATATATCTTTTTATTCCACATAGAATAAATAATAAATACCTGACACAAAATGTATTGGTTGGATAAAAAGTTTAATACATATTTTGGTCTTTGATCTTTGATTGTTTTATAATTTAATTAATTTAAAAACTCAGTTAAGCTCATGAGCATTGTTAGCATTAGCATATTTATAAATTCGGAGCGGCGCCTAATTTCTCATGGCGCCGTGGGGCCTTGCCCCCCCTGGCCCACCCGGTAGCTACGCCACTGCGCTGCACTATTTCTTATGTTGATCGTCCAGGATCTTCTTTTTACCCCGGCTACATCCCCTCAATATTTCGGCTCTCTACCTATACGGGAACATGCCAGTATAAGGAGCGTTACGTTACATATCCGAGCGTGATGCGTGACGGCTCGGTCTCATTCAACCCCCACAAAAAAAAATTGCAAAACGCGCCTAAAGAAGTTTTCACTTCAATAATTTTGAATATACAGGGTGCGTCAGAAACGAGTGGAGTACCAAATTTTGATTTTTTTAAATGGAACGCCCGGTATATTTTTGATTATTTAGATTCTCCTCATTATTCTCTTTTCAAAAATGTATAATATGTCTATACTTGCAGCGGAGTTTCTGAGCTATTCTACTTCAAAATTGCCCCTTATCTGAACAATAATTTTATTATTTATTTATTTATATTATTTCTCATTATGATGTTAATGTAGAAAGTGATTATTATGATTTTAAAGTAAGAAAATATTTTATTATGAACGATAAATACTAAATGAAACTATAAAAAAAGGAAAAACGACAAATAAAAAAAATATATATAAATTCTAGTTCTCCACATGCCCTTCTTGGTTGGCGAAATATTTCTCAATGTTCTGTAATAATTTGTGGTTAATAGAGTTAAAAATAAAATCAGGATGATTTTCGTGTAATATTACAATTTCTTCCCTAATTTTCTGTTCCAATACAGTTATATTTTCGGACCTTTTATAGTAGTAAGCGGCATCAGGTCTGGACTGTTTGCTGGCCAATTTATATGTCCATTTCGTCCAATCCACAGATCATAGTTCAAAAATTGAGTGACATTTAAAACATTGGTCACTAGAGCGCCATCTTGTTGCCAAATTAATGAAAATCTCTGGTTTAAGGAAATATTATATAACTGCTGTTCTATATCATTTTCCAAATATTGTAGATATCTGACACCAGTAAGACTTCCACGGGAAAAGATTGGTCCAATAACTTTATTTTTTACAATCCCACACCAAACATTTAAACTTTGTCGTCCTTGAATTTTGTGAGGATTGTTTGTCGCCCAGAAATGTTTATTACGACGATTAAACATACCATTAGTCGTAAATGTAGCTTCATCTGTAAAAATTATATTGTTTGAAAAGAGTGGAACAAACGCCTTCTTAAAATTTCTTGACAAAGAAATAATCTTTGTCGTTTGTTCATCAGTTAGACCGTGAACTGGTAGAAATTTATATGGATGATAATTATAACGATTAAGAGTTTATTGAATATTTCCGAATGATTTTTGATGTCACTGCATTAGGAATTGACCTTTCAGGATTTTCTGCAATAAAATGGATCAGATATAGTACTAAAAATAGAAAAACTAACACACCTATATCAAAGTTTTCATTTGGATTTATAGTTCTTCTTTTTCTATTTAAACTTTTGGTTTCTTGGAATTTGTTTACTATATATCCTATTGCGCTTCGTGTTGGAACGGTTCTACCGGGAAATTGCCTATGATACTCATTGTGAGTGTGGGCACGGCAGCCCATTTTTTTTGCTGTTAAATGACAGTAGTAATCTCAGTACCAACAAGATACCTTAGATACGATTTCGCGTCAATTAGCTGGGATAATAATTATGTTAGATTTCAGTTAAGGGACAATTTTGAAGTCGAACAGCTCAAAAACTCTCGCTGCAAGTATAGACATATTATACATTTTTGAAAAGAGAATAATGAGGAGAATCGAAATATTAAAAAATATACCGGGCGTTCCATTTAAAAAAATCAAAATTTGGTATGCCACTCGTTTCTGACTCACCTTGTATATTCAAACTTATTTTTACTAGGAAGTTCCCTGAAATCCATACAACTTTTGTATTTAGTATTTTTTTTTATCTACAAAAATAAATCCTGTATAAGGTGGCAATATATAAATGATAACCCTGTACATACATTTTCAATTTTTTTTTTGTATATTGTCTACTTCTTTTTCAAATTTCTCATTTTGACCTAATATTTTCTGTATTTTTCTTGCTCGCCTACAATTACATCCAGCATCCATTTCTGAAGTTGATCCTGCTCTATTTGCCTTTTATCTTCTTGATCTTGAAAATTTTTCTGAAGCCAGTCCTGTTCTATTTGCTTTTTATCTTCTTGATCTTGTAAAATTCTCTGTTCTGCTTGCCTTCTCAGCATTTAAATTATCCATAAAATCGGCCAACATTTTATTAATTTGCTCCCTTTCTGCCGTTTGTTGCCTCGTATCGATCATAGAATGATATAAAGTTGTCACAAAATCCACCAATCAAAACGGTCTCGTTCTTGTAATCTCTTCTCTCCTCGAAGAATACTTCAAAGTCCGATCCCTTCACAATCCAATTTCTGGCACCAAATTTTACGATATTCCGTGGGTTCTGAACGAAAAACTTTACTATTTTGAACTAATACTATCTTTATTCTTAGTGGTCGATACAAACAAATTAATCTTTTAAACTTATTTTGACCACAAAGTTGAGGGTAGCAATTAACAGCATAATTAACTACAAGCAATGGAAGCAGTGGACTGTGTAAAAATAGGGTGTTGGGGTTTTAAACATAGATTATGTGAATTGAAGCTCAGTAGGTATGTTGATGTACTTTAATAATGCAATTGTGCATTTGCAATTGATGTAGAAAATATAAGTACAATTTTTTAAATACTTCTTAATCTACTTCCATGCATTCAATCATACACTCACATAAAAACTAAATACAAAAGGGTGCTTAATTAAAATAATTACTAAACAGTCTTGATTTAGTACTTTAAAATGAAACTTTATCTTTAAATTTGAAATTGAAACTTTCCTTTCACTCTACAAAATACCTTGATTTTCTCGTTTCTCCACTATTATCGTACTGAGGGGTAGCCTTTTAGACTTCACACATTGGATTCATATAGCTGGGATTTGAATGATTTTTCTCTACTGCAAATTTGCAGACGCCATTTTACAGTGTTTCTTTAACTCAGGTAAGCCGAGACGCTACGTCTTTTCTGGCCATAAAGAATCGCGTTACAAAACGCCTAAACGAGGTTTTTGTCCAACGTGGACAAAAATAACAGAGGTACACTAAATATTCTCTAATATTTGTGCATACAATCGGAGAATTTGCCTAAAAGGATGGGACCTTTTGGCGCGAAAATGAGAACGAGAACTTTCGGTCTTGCTTGAGTAAACGTTAAAATTGCACTGCAATATAATTTCTTCTTCTCGCTAGCCTTAATGCGCCAAGCTAAAAGTCGGCTGAGAGTGGGGATTGGCGCGATAGTACGCGTGGGTTTCTTTCTTTCTTTGACATGTGCTGAACACTGACGGAGACACGGATATATTAAATTGAAAACGCTTACAACCGATTAAAATGACAAAATGACATTTAGCTTTATATGATGGAATCGACCATCCAGGTTTGGACTAAGGGGTATTAAAAAACTGAAATATGCTGATTTAAATGCACAAATTTCTGTTTGCCTGTGGTTAAATAAATCTATTCGTGGAACAATTATGGCTCATTCATACTACATACATACAGGGTGTTATCACCACCAAACGATACGGTGAAAAACGAAAGTTATACACGTGTTGGAGTGTTTCCCCAACACTTAGTCACTCTATACAATTACACATTAAACTGCTCTTATAACTTTACCTCTTTACAATTCAACACTCAATGCTTAATTAACTCAACACGCTTTAGGTCTGCTACTTATATACAATCTCATATCTATCGCGAATACTCGGGAAGAAGCGAGGCCACTCTATATGATTCTCTACCAGGGCATCGAGATAATTCCACAGGTTCTGAATCTTCGCGGCCGGCGATGACTCATACATAGACGCGGCAAGGTCAGTTCTATCGGGTAGCACACAAATATTCGGATGGTTGCTAGCCACGACAATATTGTTAAAATAAGTTGAAAACTCCTATTAGTTTTCCGCCATGGGGCTCACATTTTCCGACGACTGTTCAATTTCAGAGTCTAGCAGATGCCGCCAAAATTCGCCTCTGGCTAATATTTTCATCCTTACTATAGCAACATGTTATGTAGCATGCCCAAAACAGCCGGACGAAGTTAAAAAGGAATTATTAACCTATTGTAGAACTCTTATTCATTTGAATAATACTCCAGGTAATATTTGAGTTCTGTATTCACATTAATTATTACTTAAGATTCTCGCTATTCTCGCGTTCGTTGAATTGAAACAATAATATTACGTGTACCAGATAATATAATAACCTTCGCTTAAACCTCGACCCGGACGGATTACCTTCATTGGTCTAATTTCTGAAATACGGAGTGTTTTCGTGATACCCTACACTATTGCCCCATAACAAACAGCCATTTTCTAAACTTAGTTCATTCTTTCTTAGAAAACATGGTTTTAAACTAGGATTTGAATTGGTAAATTAGCTGACACGATTTAATACCTTTTTTTTTGGGGGGAAAATGTTGAATTTCCAGATATGAAAAAACTGTGACATGGTACACACTCTTTCGCAAGCTTCGTCTTTTACTGGAAGTCTAGAAAGAGCATCCGCCACTGCTATTTCGAGGTGGTTTTTTATACTGAATTTCATAATCAACTGTAGTGACCAGCGCTGAAGTTGGAATGCTGCCAAAACTGGAATGCCATTTTTAGGTTCAAATAACGCCTGAAGGGGTTGATGATCCGTATGAGGCACAAACTTGCGCCCATGGATGTATTTGTGGAATTTAGAGACTGAAAATATTATAGCCGAAGCTTCTTTATGAATTTGGGAATAATTTTGCTGTGTACTAGAGATAAAGACAATAGGTTTTTCTACATTGTCAATAATGTGGCTAAGTACCCCACCCACTACATAGGGGAAAGCATCTGAAGATATCACTAGGGGTAAAGATGGGTCATACTTTCAGCTGACAAATTTTTCCTAGTATAAACTGCTGCTTGATATTCGTTAGTCCAAATAAAACAAACGTTTTTTTTTCTGAATCAAAAGGTGGCGGAAAAACAGTAGACACCATTGGCACAAACTTCCTATAAAAATTCAAAGGTCCCAAATAAAACCTTAGATGTGTAAGATCTTTTGGTACAGGAGCATTTACAGTGGCTTCAATCTTAGAAGTTAAAGGTGTTATTCCCTGGTCACTTAAAGTAAATCCAAGAAACTCTACTTATTTAATCTTTCAACCAGTTGAGTAACATTTTGTTCACAATCTGTTAAGGTTTCCCCTGACACGATCACATGATCAAGGTAACAAGCAGTATTTTTTAATTAGCCATTGCAGCTTGAAATTGCGCAGGAGCACTTTAACCCTGTATTATAAGTGTTTGTGAGTATTTATTAGCCATTAACGCCCTGAAAATACTTTTCAGATCTTACCACAATAAATTTTAACCCCCCAAGTTAACTTATCCCCTCGATCTAAACTTACATCTACTTTAGCTTTACCTAACACAGCAATAACATCTCCAGGTACAGTTTTAACAACAGTTAAGCAAGTTTTTAATGAAGGAATAAAAAATTTAGAAGAAAATTCTACTTCAGACCACTTATATACGAGCACCTATATCTACTTCCATTTCTACTTTTCTTCCATTTTCCATTAATGTACTTAATTTGTTTACCTGATGTTGAACAAGGTTTATAACTTGTGTAGTGTCTTCACCTGATTGATCTGCTTCAGATACTGCGTTCACATACCTTGATGAGCTTTTTGACCTTGACTTGTCCATACAGTCACGCGCATTAATAGTGGGACACCCGATTTTTTCTATTGTAAAACAAGCGATACCCAGGTATGTCTTTGCTGCAGACTCATTAGGGTAACTTAGTAACTCCAGTTAGTTGTTTCGTCCCATATTGCCCTAAAGTCTTCATAGGTGATCTTTTTTATCATATGTTCATATGTATCAATGTCGCGATAGGTAGATTTTAAGGGCCGGGTCCCATAATGTTTGAACCGGCTACCTTTCTAGCCAATTTATCTGCTAATTGGTTACCTTCGTACTGTGCAAAGTCTATTGAAAATATCCCAAGACCTTTAACAATAATTTATTAAGACGGCTTTGTAGATTTATAGAAGATTTATACTTGTAAAACTTTTACTATTTTGAGATTGTGCGACTTGCTACAACAAATGATGTAGTAAAATATATAATAATATAATATTTTTCCAGAGTGGAACCTGTTACTTCAGCAGTGGAGCCAATGCCTATAAGGTTTAAAACATTCGGCAAAAACAGAATGGTCAAGGTAGAAGATCAACAGGGAGACTCTATGATTGCTGGTAATCATCAACAATTACAACTTGACCAGCAACCCCATCAGAGATTAGATCATGAGACCCATTTAGCTCAACTCCAACAACCGCAGAGAATATTAATGGGTATCATGGGTAACATAAAACTGCAAAGTGACGTACAACCATTGATAATTGATAGTAATAAATTAGTGGAATTGCCTGGTGGACAATTAGGTTTAGTGACTCTTCCGACGGTAATACAAGGTGCAGACGGTGAAGAAATCAAATTAAAGACGGAAATAGGTAGTTTTAATTTATCCCAAGTCGATGACGACTTGGAAAAACACGAGGTGGTTAGTACCTCTAGTACCTTCCATGAAGGTGATACTGTCTCGTTTTCTACAGTACAAACTTCAACAACGTTTACCTCAGCAGATAATTTTACCTTTCAAACGTTTAATTAGTTGCTAAATATGATCTCAATTTCGGATTGGAACGTTTATATGTTACATCTTTAAAGGACGCTGTTAATGCCAAGTGTTATTTATTTTTTTCGATGTTCATCATGTTAATGTCGACCCTTTTTGTACATAATGTGCCTTTGAATTCTATCGGTAAACATATTATTTATAATTGTGACTTTTAATACTTAATAATTTTTATTACACATCACTTAGACTGAAGTAGCCTTTTTGTACATTGATTAACGTAAGGTATTAGGCCCGTTTCACAAAGGACCGATCATCAGTCGAATGAAATTGTTTTCACAAAACGCGTATCATCAGTCGTCAACATGTATTTGAGTAGTACGCAGCATCGCGTAGTTGTCGCTTTGTGTGTAAAACGGTTAAAAAACGAAACGAAACTCCAGACGAATTTGGGTTCATTTCTGCAAAGGCCAATAAAAGGTGTTTTCGTCACACTATTCAAATTTGCGAGAAGATCCAGGCAAATTCTTTGCGTATTTTCGGATGACCATTTCTTCTTTTGATGAGCTGCACTACAAGCTAGAAAATTACCTAAATTTTTCATACCGTATTAGAACTTCAATTTCTTCAGTGGTAACTAAGGTAAGATTTTTGAAAATATTAACGTTTTAAATAATCAATAACAAATGTATAAGCATTGAATTATTCATAATGTTTTATTGATTTAAATAGAAAAGAATGGACAGACATTAACTAAACGCAAAAGATACATATTAAGAAATGAAAGAACTCAAAATATATTTATAATTAAATAGGTACATTTCTGCCAACATTTATTTACCTGTCAACTCCAAGAAAGAACTTCGGCCCATTTCCTCGTGCTGGTTTTCAATAGGCAAACAATCTTCTGACGGCATGTTAGAGGAATAGTCATATTCATTAGATGGTAGAGGTGCAGAAACGTATAATACATTCGACTGGGATCTTGAGTTAATATCGGAATATCCAGAAGAAAAATTAGACGCAAACAATTGTGGGTAATTTGAATTAGAATTAAGAAATTATACTGTGGATATGAAACACGTCGCTGGTAGGAAACATTTTGAATTTGGGAATTATCTCGTTGTGAAATAGTGGGGATATTTTTTATTTCGATCAAGACTCTATCGAAGAACTTCTGCCCGAAATTGCAGCGATTTTGCTTCATCGAAGGTATTTAGTGTTGGCAACAAATATTCAAAAAATGCCGTAGTACCATTGTCTTCAGGTTTTTTGAATTTCTTAAAAATCCCATCAAGTTTTCATCAATATCTTGTTTTTTTATCCTTCTTTGTTTCAATATTTACATGTTATTCATTCTTCATAAACCGATTCCATAATGGGATCCTCATTTTCAGACATATCTTCTACATTTTCACTTTCTTCCATGTAAAAGTTTGTGTCAGTTTCATTTAGGTCTACAAAATAAATATATTTTTTATATGTCTTTGCAGCTTGACCCGACTTTGAAGTTCTCAGTTTTGATCTATCTCTACAGTAAGCATCTCAAGTGGTCCATCGTTGATGAATCACCTTAACTGTAAAAAAATATGTATTAAAAACCTTGATTTTTTTTAATGGGAATTTTTTATATATATTTTTGGATTTTTGGTCAGTGGAAATAGATTTACTGACCTACATTTTACATACAGAATGGGCATATCAACAATCAGTGGTAGTGTGGATCTTGTATGTGACAGTATCTGGAAGCCCCTATCCCCTGAATGTATGTCTGATCTTTCAAAAAACCAATGGCTAGAAATAGCATGTTGATTTTTCTCAGCATGCTAATTTTCCAAATTGTCTCGGCGCAGGATTATCAAACCAATTCATTGTGGTTCAGACTTTTTTAATTATAAAAAATATTTTTCTATAGTGCTTTTAGCCATTTGCGATGCTAATTACTGTTTTACATATATTGATGTAGGTCTTATGCTCGAAAAAATTTAAAATAATAAATAAAATAAAAATCCATTTATTGCATATAAAACATGTTACATACAAAAGGTGGAAATTACCGGCAACGTATTTTCATAACCACCATACATACTTAACTACAAGCTTAACTACAATAAACAAACAATAGAGATTTGAGGTAAACTTAACATATTACAAATTCAATTGGGTTGCAGATATATAATCTTTACAGATTTTTTAAAAATAAACATGACTAAATACCTTTAGATAGTCTGGGAAAATATTATAAACATGAGCTGCAAGATAGTAAAAAGAGTTTAAAAAATTCACACATTGCCCTTCTATTGCGGAGATTTACATCATGTATATTCCCACATTCGACAAGACCCTCGGATAGATAAGATGGGATTCCAGTGGTTACAATTTTATGCACCAAGCAGCTCATATGCACAAATCTCTTCTGACTCATGTTAAGACCATAAACATCTACTATGTGATTGCTCACATGATCTCTACGAGACAATTTTTTGACACAAGAGTTTTTGAATTTTCTGCATGCGATACTTATTAAAGGCAGTAAGGAATGAGCCATATACTACATCCAGATAAGTAGGTATGGAAAGAACCAGTGAGTTTGTTAAAGTTTTTTGGATATCATGGTTTAATATATTCTTATATTCATAAAGTGACTTTAGAGTATAAAATGACTTCTTACACACATGATTAACATGGCTATTGAAACTCAATGATTCATCCATATATAAACCCAAGTTTTTTACTTCATTTGCCCAAGCAATGCTTGAATTATTTAAAATAATGTTAAAGCTTTCTGTGATAATTTTATTCCTTGAAAAAAGGAATGCTTGGGTTTTAATAGGATTCATGAAAAGAGAATTATTTGTAGCCCATGTAGATATGCCACAGAGATCAGAATTTATATTCGCCACAGCCCCTTGCAGATTAAACCTCAATAAAACAAAAAGATCTCAAAATCTACAGTATCGCATTTATATTTTTCCTTAAAAGTAGGGTGACATGTTTCGCCTTTTTAAGGGCATCATCAGACCTGAATTTTTTTTTAATTACCACTAATACTGTAAAATAAATAGTCCCATATAAAAACAAACAAGCATATGGTCATACATGAAATTTAAATAAGCATATGGTCATACATGAAATTTAAAGACAATAAACAAATACATAGCAGTAAAATACGCTTACCATTAAAATTATCAGTACAACAGCACTGGCCCACAAATAAACCATGATGGTGCATTTTAACATAAAAATATTAAATATTCACAAAACAGTGCAGCTAGCGACATCCAATAATAAAACCAACAGTTACAACAAATTAACACAAAGGAACCTCAAAAATGCGTACAATATACTAAATGCTAATGGTTAGTATTTAGGTTATTAAAAACAAGATGGGGCTCGTAAACACAAGGACACAGACATCACCGAAACTAAATCCTCATTTGCAAATCATTTGCTTTCGTGTGAACACAGTTTTCCACCAAATGAAAATGTTAGAGTTCTTCATTCCTGTAATAAAAGTAAAACACTTGATCTGTTAGAAACATTAGAAATAAGTAGAGCGTTCAAAAGCCCTGATATCTGGTGTGTTAATGAGAGAATTGTTTACGAGCCCCATCTTGTTTTTAATAACCTAAATACTAACCATTAGCATTTAGTATAGCGTACGCATTTTTGAGGTTCCTTTGTGCTAATTTGTTGTAACTGTTGGTTTTATTATTGGATGTCGCTAGCTGCACTGTTTTGTGAATATTTAATATTTTTATGTTAAAATGCACCATCATGGTTTATTTGTTGTTAGTGGGCCAGTGTTGTTGTACTGATAATTTTAATGGTAGCGTATTTTACTACTATGTATTTGTTTATTGTCTTTAAATTTCATGTATGACCATAATATGCTTATTTAAATTTCATGTATGACCATATGCTTATTTGTTTTTATATGGGACTATTTATTTTAGTGGTAATTAAAAAAAAATTCAGGTCTGATGATGCCCTTAAAAAGGCGAAACATGTCACCCTACTTTTAAGGAAAAATATAAATGCGATGTTGTAGATTTTGAGATATTTTTGTTTTATTGAGTTTTGATAAAAACAGTATCTTTGAGAACCATGGATGAATTTTACGACCTTGCAGATTACTTACTGATGTAGGCAGGTATATTTGAAGGTCATCTGCATACAGAGTGCTACAAATTCGTTTCTTTGTATGGGTATCTCGAAAACCGTAAGAGATACGAGGTCGGTTAAATTGGGGCAAAGTTGCGCAATTTAAGGGTGATTGGCATGCCGTCGAGACATTTAGAAAATTCCGTCTACTTCCGGAGATATCCGTAAAAAACCGAAAATCATCTATTTTATTTTTATTTTTTCCTGTCTTTGTTTGAAGAAATAAAGTAAAATAAATGTCACATTCTTATTGCCACTTTTTCTCCTCTATAAGCTGGCGGTATCAAATTTTTAATCCGACGTTTCGCTTTTGAGCCTCCATCAACTTAATTTTTTTAAATACGGACCTGGAATTTTTATCTAATTTTTACAAAGCCTTTGGTTTCCTAAAATCAACGATGTATCGCACTGATCAATAAATCTAGATTTTTTTCCATAAGAGATAATGTGTTAGACAGAGATGGGGCGATCTTTTCTGACCCGATTTCACTTATGACAATACTTGTCATCACTATCGGTCGAAATTGATTCGTTTAAGTTTGACGGGCATCAAGCTGTATTTCGTTTCTGTAGAAACATCGCCGCTTCGACATATTGCCGAACAATGATATATGTTAGCCTGCCTTGTGGAGCCTTACTGTGTGAGGAGTGCTACAGTGGGATGACGCGTCCAAAGCCCAAAGCATCGCGTCATCAGAGACATGACAAAGTGTCAATGGGATTTCTACAGTCCAACCTAAAATGTGCAAACTGTCGTCGAAAACTATATGTTTTCATCCGCACGGGGGTTTGCATATTCTGCAACCACTCACGATCAAGGGCAGAAAAAGAGGATTTAGGCCTCTAGGTCTAAATCCTTTTTTTTACCAGGATTCTTCGTTTAATTTTTTTTTTAATAATATGACTGCCTGAGTGTATTTCATTTCTTAATCTCTTGCATTTCCCATTTTAAACAACTTTTTATCAAACCAGCGTAAAAATCACACTGATAATTTACAAAAACATATGTATTCAAATACATTATACATTCACATCTTAAATATAGTCAAAGCTATCATCTCTAAGCAAATGTTGCCAATGTGTATAAACAGTTTTAAATTTTCATCTGGGTCTGATTAATAGAATTCTATATAGCTATGACCCCAAGGCAGAGTTTTAGTTGTTGTCGGAATCACATAACGCTTATCATCTGTGTGAGAAAGTGCGACTTTATTTAATAAAATAGATGATTTTCGGTTTTTTACGGATATCTCCGGAAGTAGACGGAATTTTCTAAATTTCTCGACGGCATGTCAATCACCCTTAAATTGCGCAACTTTGCCCCAATTTAACCGACCTCGTATCTCTTACGGTTTTCGAGATACCCATACAAAGAAACGAATTTGTAGCACCCTGTATAGATGGTATTTGCAATATTTAATATTTTTAACAATATCTGTTATAAAAATGCTAAACAGCAAAGGGCCAAGAATAAAACCCTGCGGCACTCCACTAGACACAACCCTCCACTCAGAAATACTCATTCGATCAGCCAACCTCACTGCCTGGTATCTATCCTTAGGATAGTTAGAAAACCATTCCCCAGTTTCAATACAGTAATATCTGAGCTTACTGACTAAAAGTTCAATGTTCAGGCAATCAAAAGCCTTCGTCATTTCAATCAGAACAGCTGGACAACAGTTACCTTCGTCAAATGACTTGGAAATATCACTAGTGATTTTCAACAAAGCTGTTGTGCAACTGAAATTAACCCTAAATCCTGACTGACATGCATGCAGCAATGATTTATGATTTATATATTCGACTATCTGTTTTTTTCACAATCTTTTCAAGAAGCTTGGAGGTAGTGGGCAGCACACTAATGGGTCTCAAATCACCCACCGACAAAGGGTTTCGAACTTTGGGAACGGGAGTTATGAGAGTCATTTTCCAAACAGATGGAAATTTACCATACTGAAGGGAGTAATTTATGATATTTAAGAGTGGTCCAATGCAATGAGGAAAGCAATGCTTTAACATGTGTATAGAGATACCATCTATTCCAAGAGCACCACTTGTTATTACTTGTAAGCAAGAAATTATATCACTGTCAGATACCAAAGATAGTTTAAATGGCTCCCACTCCTCAGTTTTTTCCAACCAAGAATCAAAAACAGCCTAACCTACTGGGGTCTGCGGAATACTTGAGAGAAAGTTATCATTTAATAGATTTGGTTCATTAATATCTTCCGGTATTTCAATATTAGATTTAGTTAAAATATTCCAACTTTTAATCTTACCCCAGAAATGTTTGCTTTTATTTTGAGCATTGCATCTATTTATCTCAGTATTATAGAAGGCTTTTTTCTCTTGTTTTATAGCAAAAGATGCATAATTTTTAAGGTCACAATAATACTGTCTACTTGCTGGAGTTTTATGTTTTAAAAATAGTTTAAATGCTTTATTTTTGAGATCAATAATCTGTCTCAGGGTATATGTTAGCCAGCCTGGTCCTGATTTCCATTGTTTTTTTTAAGCTTAAAGGACAATGTTTATCAAATAGAGAAAGTATGTTTCGATTAAATATGCTTACTTTAGTATCTATATCACTTTCATGATACATAGTATGCCTGTCTATCATTTCTAAATCAGTCTTAAAATCTACTGTATCTACATTTTTATAGTCCCTAACCAAAATAAAATTATCAACACAATAATTAGACTCTTCACAATTTATACAACAAAAAACAGTCTCATTGTCACTTTTAAAAGGGCAACCAGAAGTAACTCCAAGAAGAGAACTGTTATGATGACCCTTAATTAGTTGAGTAAGATTGAAATCCTTAAACGTGTCAGAAATAAAATCAAGTTCAGAGATAGCGTTTCCAAGAATATTTACATTTAGGTCTCCAGTACAAACACAAACATCACACACCTGTATAACATCAGGCAAAACTTCATAGAGACATTGCAGCTCCTTGTAGGACACTGATGGAGGACGGTAAACAACACCAACACACAGGGACATAGCATTAAACTTCACTTTAATCCATAACTGGTCTATTCCATTCGCAAAGTCAAGGATATTTATCTGTACCATTTTAAGCTTTTGGTGCACATAGAAGGCAACACCTCCACCTATACCAGGCTATCTGCTCTAAGCAGCTGAAACTTTCTTATATTGTATAAGTCAGAAGGCATGTCTTTATTTAACCAAGTTTCAGAGATAGCAATAATGTCATATTCAGAATGCTCAATAAAAAATCTATTTATTACAAATAGACCTTGCATTTATATGAACAAGACCCAGGTTCTTTCCTTTCATCATTAATGGAGCAGATACAGTTAGTGAAGTTTGACTTGCAAAAGAGGTATTTAAGTTCTTCGGGAGTGTTGTTTGCGTTTCTGGAAAAAATTTTGGTTCCTCCCAAACCCATTTTCATCTTTCCTACCTATCATATGGGATTTGCTTTTAAATTCATTTACACAACACCCATCTGGCCAGAACTGAGGAGATAAATATTTATCCTGAAGTTCAGTAGAAACTCCAAGCTTGAATGCAGCGCTATGTGGATTTTTAAATTTAGACTGTAACTTCTCACACCTATACAGGTCTTTGTATTTTGGATCCAGAACTTTAATCACATGTTCTGTGGTTGTATTTATATCCAAATTAGACAAATAAATCCACGAAAGCTTTGCAATTCTTTCCCCCATATCCTTATTCGCCACCTTTAGTTTAAGATTCTCAGGACCAGTGCAAATTTGAATTTAATTTAGTAGCAGCTTGATCATTGCTTTGGCTACTATTTGCTAAAACATCTACAGGTCTAGATTTTTATGTTGTTGAGCCTACTAGATGAGTGCTACTGTTTTTTGTTAAGAGGCCGACAAGTGCTTTGTTGGTCTCATAAATATTTTTTACAACAGTGTCCAACTTTGTTGCTATTAACTGGGTCTGATCATTTAAAGCAGTGGTAATATGATCAGAAATTGCCTTGGTGGTAATAGAAAGTGTATCAGGTGACAATACAGTTCTCTCTGAGTCATCAGTATTTTCAAACTAATTCACCTCGAGACTCACCTTGTATATTGATGGTTTCAATAGATAACTTCAGCTTCCTTAACCTGTCCTCCATTTGGATGCATTTTGGCAGATTTTGAAGTCCTTGGACGCACATTTTACAAGCAAAGATTAGCGTTCTACCCTTAATTGGGATGACTCTTATCTCTGATGCTTTGAAACAATTTGCACAAATCACTCTGCGGCAAAGATCACAAGGTCACCCGAATAGTTCGCTTTTATCCTCCTTCAAAACACAGTTTGAATTGCACAAGAAACGGGTTGCCATGATGAGAGGTTATATGAGTTGTAACGCTGTCGAATTGTACTAAATACTGTACAATTCCACCTAAATGGACAACTCCAGTTGGTATATCTTGGGCTTGATAAAGATAGACAAAAAAAATATTTATCAGCTTATCTGCATACCATAAAAGTGAACAATGGATTCCAATACATTAGGATTCTCCAGTTAACAATATAGAAACTATTTATCACCAATCATATCAAATATTGCTTGTATAGGCAATTGGTAATTGATTTATGGGAATTTCTTCAAACAAAATCACTTTTTTAAAGAAATCTAACCACCAAAAGAACACACGATTTTTTAGCTTTATGCATATATAAG
The DNA here is from genome assembly GCA_016904865.1 of Pissodes strobi. Classification (NCBI taxonomy): domain Eukaryota; kingdom Metazoa; phylum Arthropoda; class Insecta; order Coleoptera; family Curculionidae; genus Pissodes; species Pissodes strobi. The sequence goes on from MU185052.1 coordinate 72,867, forward strand.
ACACTACTAATTAATGCAAATATAAACAGGTAAAGAATGCGATAAAAGCGGAGCCAATCATTAGCAAACTTGGCAGAACGCAAACGACGAGTCGTCTGCGTTCTGCAGAGAAAAAGATTTGTAACTACCGAGCTAGGCGATTTACCGAATGTTGTTTTGGAATCCTATGTAATAAGTCGAGAGTTTTTCACAAACCCATGAATGTGTCACTGCGATTTGCTAAAAAAATTACCAAATCTTGCTGTCCTACACAATTATGTATGTGTAAGAGACGGTTATGCTTTCCATCATACACTATCAATAAAAGGCTTAACAGATTTGGGTAATATAACAACGCTAAATAGATATGTTTGAAATGTTCGCGATGATTTTGCTAGTCCAGTTGGAAAAGTTTCATGGCAGAATTCAAAAATATAATTTAAGTGTTTTTACGTAACGTTCCTGGCTTTTGCAAAAAGCAGGATCCTTTTCTATGTATCATGTCTAAATTATAAAATAAAATATATCTCAAAAAATCTTATAATTTTCCTGTGAATCCTATACCGAGTACAGTGAGGAAAATTTTTATTACTGGTAGCCAAACGTCTATTGCCCATAAAAAACTGTATGTAAATAGGAAACTTATTAGAAATGAAACACACTTGTTGAATTTCCAGCTCAAATTAACATTAATTTATTACAAATGAATGAGAAACGTTCAATAAGCAAATCTGCTGACATGTCAAAATGATAGCGCCCAAATAGCCCCAGTGGCGTACCAACAAAAGTAGCATTTTGGGCTTAACAATTTCAACACTCCCACTAGCACAAAATGCTGACACTTACTATTTACCTTAAATACCTATTATACCTAACAAATCCAAAAATTTTTAATGTTTAACTGAGTTCAAACCTTTTGTCACATCAGCAGTCATATTATTGTCAGCTGTCTGTAAATACTTCATTTTATACTAAATTGTCAGAAATTGCATCACGAATGAAATGATGACGTATGTCTATATGCTGAGACCTCTTATGATATAATGGATTTACAGACAACTTAATTGCGCTCTGAATGTCATTGAACAACGTAATACAATCAACAACTCCTGTTAACTGAACTATTAAGTTTCTTAAGTAAATAGCTTCTTTTAAAGTTTCTGAAACCGCCATATATTCGGCTTCAGTACTTGATAATGCAACCGTGTTTTGTTTTTTACATTCCCAAGATATGACTGAACAACAAAGTTTAAAACAATATCTTGTGTATGATTTACGATCATTCGAATCGGCTGTCCAGTCAGCGTCTACAAAACCTTTTAAATTCGAACTATCGTTATGAAATATTAAACCATACTGCTTAGTGTGTTTTAAATATCTTAAAACGCGCTTAGCCAGTTTCCAGTGAGTTTCGTCAAAACAGTTATTGAACTGACTGAGATAACTTACCGAAAATGCGATATCAGGCCTAGTTAAAACGGCAAGATACATCAAAGACCCGATCAGTTGCCGATATGACAATTTCGTGTTACATGGCTTCTCACTCTTCATAAGATTAACATTGACTTCCATAGGCGTGCTTACAGTTATACAATCCAGCATATTAAATCGTGTTAAAATTTGATTTATATATTGCTCTTGATCAAAAGAAATTGTATTATTCTTTTAATAATGTTTACTCTCATACCGAGACATTGTTTAATCTGCCCTAGGTCCTTAATCTTAAAGTGTTGCCCAAGTTAGAATTTCAAATTATCCGTTTCGACTTTAGTATTTGAAAAAATGAAAAAATCATCAACATACACTGTTACAAAGATCAACAAATTATCTTTGGTTTATGTATATAAACAAGGTTCTTGATCAGATTTTTTTATATCCTAAGTTTTTCAGAACAACCTCAACCTTAATGTACCATGCTCTAGCAAATTGTTTAAGACCGTAAATGGCTTTATTTAACTTTTAAACCTTATGTTTATCATGATTTTCGAAACCTAAAGGTAACATCATAAAAACGTTTTCTTCAAGTATGCCATTAAGAAAAGCTGTGGTTACATCTAAATGCATGATATCTAATTTTAATTTTACAGACAATGCTATTAATAATCTAAGGGTAGAATGTCTTACCACGGGTGAAAAAGTTTCGTCAAAATCGACATCAGGTTTTTGAGTAAAACCCTTCGCAACTAATCTAGCACAGTATCGAACTTTGTTGTCACAATCACTTTTTTTCTTAAAAACCCATTTGCACTGCACAATTGTTTGTCCGTCGGGAATATCAACTAACTACCATGCTTGGTTTTCCTCGAAGGAATTCAACTCTTCTTCCATCGCTTTCTTCCACAGGTCACCATCTGGTCGCGATAATGCCTCGTTGGCAGTTTCTGGGTCAGTGTCTAGATGAATACATGCAGCTGAAACCATTTCCCAAGTTTTTCGGTTTCGGTATTCTTTCTGATCTCAACACAATAGGAACCTCTTCATCATGAGACGAATCATTTTCATCATTCACAGCATTCTCCCAAATTTCACCAGAGCTATTAGAGAGTACTTCCACATCTTCATAAATTTCATTAGCAACTGGTTCTCCCACTGAAACTGATATCTGGTCGTTATTATCTACTGCTGTGTTTGCTGAACTGTTTACAATGATGTTCACTTCTTTGATATTTTCCATAATGGTTACATCTCGGCTCATAAATATTGTATTTTTCTTAGCATCGTAAACTCGATAACCTTTAACTTCGTCATCGTATCCTACTAAAATACACTCAACAGCCTTTCTGTCCCACTTTAATTGCGAACCAATCCGTTCATCATTGATGCCGAAACCTGTACTTCGTAATTTCTGGCCTGTTTCGACAACTTGATTAACATAATTTGCCATACTTTGACAGTTTCCCAAACGGAAAGAAATCAAACTTCTTAACGAATTAATTTTTCTTGCAAATCCCTTATCATCGAACAACGTCTTTAACTTATCCCATAAATCCACAGTTGTTGCTGCATCTTTTATATGGACATATAAAGATGTGTCAATTGTTAGGATTAACTTTGCCTTGGCGTCATCATCACGCTCAACTTCTGATATACATTTAGATAAGCCCTCTAATATCAGAAAGTTCTCTGCAGCAAACGCCCAATCGTCATAGTTTTCTCGTTCTTTCAGCCTTAGGACATTAACCAGCCATACTTGTGCAATCACTGGGATATTTTACTAACAAAAACACGTTATCATATTTGGGAGGTTATCGTGAGCTTCGCGACGGGCTAGGCCCATAACCTATTAGAAATGAAACACGCTTGTTGACTTTCCAGCACAGACTGACTTTTATTATAAATGAATGAGAAACGTTCAATAAGCAAATTTGCTGACATGTCAAAGTGATAGCGCCTAAATATACAGTGGCGTACCAACAAAAGTAGCATTTTGGGCTTAACAATTTCAACAAAACTGCCAAACCACTTTGCACTAAAATTTTTGCTTTTTTAAAAGTATTTTTTTAGAAGCAATGCAGAGATAACTTTTATTACGCAGGATAAACCTACTTTTTAAACACTAAAAAATCATTTTTTATAACGAAATAACTTATTTTGTCCAAAGCAAATTACAGTTTTACCCACGACAGAACTCTTTATATTCAACCCCGAAAAAAAAAAGTATTTTTAAACTTTCAGATTTATTTTTTATGGCCTAAAAAGAGGTTTATAAGCTTTAAAAAACACTGTCCAATCCTTCAAATTTGTTTTATATTTACACATTTCTTTTTGTTGGTATATATCCTGTGACAACACAACATATTTTGCCAATATATAATGTCTTCGGTTATTTTCCCGGAACCTTTGCAATATAAAACCAAAAAATCATAGAGCATAAATTTTGTTACATACTTATGAAATAATTATTACCAAACGTTATTATAAACATAAATATATTTAAGAATATTATTTTTTTTTAATTAAAACACGCGGAAACTGAAGGAAAAGAAAGGCGTTTTTTGTGGCAAAAAGACCTCTTTTAATAGTTAATAAAATACTTATGTTTTGTCAGAGCCAGAGTTTTTCCAGCCAAAAAAACTTTTTTATTACGCATGCATCATAATCAACGATTTTCGCACGCTGCAGCGTGCTTAAAATGATGTTTATGATGCGCCTATTTTTTTAAAGGTTGCTATAGAAACATTTGATCATGTCAAATGTGACAGATTAATATATTAGTCAATATAACCCTTAAATTTAATATTTAAAATATTTTTGAGATTATGATGCATTCGTAATAAAAAATAGCGTATGATATACGTACATAAGATGCCTTTAAAGCCCTTGCGACCTACAAAACACTCCGCTGCGCGTCGTGTTTTGAAATATGTCGCGCGTGCTTTAAAGGCCCTCTTATACACTTATATCATAATATACTATTTAAATGGAATTTGCTCAGTGTATTCGTAGTTACATTATTAATAAATACTTACTTGCTTCTTGTTGTTTTGCCTCATCAATATTTACGAAGTCATGTATTAATATTTCAGCCACTTCTTCCCAAGCATTATGTTTGGAATCACGATTTTTGTTCTCTGAAGAAGTATCCCAGATACATGGTTGTTGTTAATAGCTCAGTATCAAAACGATATTTGTCTTTGCCACTTGTCATTTTATGTTTTACACATCACACAAAAGAAAAGACGATTTAAAACTTGCTCAAATACAATGTAACAATACTGCATCGAAACTGCAACTGATGATACGCGTGCATGTGAAAGTGTCCGTTTATCAAATGGCTCCTACTTCAACCGCATACGCCACGGACAGAACCGATGCCCGCGCTTTTTTCATCCGTCGACCGATGATACACGGACATGTGAACGATAGATAGGACGGATCGTCAGTCCTGATTATCGGTCCTTTGTGAAACGGGCCTTAAAAATCCAATTGTTTCATAAAAAAGTGACGGGTGTAAAAACGTATTATATGAGTCCTTACAAATTCAACAGTAACAAGCTGATTGGTATTTTTCGTTTTGTTTGATAGTTACTGAAAACTATGCCTAGTAGCAATGGATTAAAAAAAAATTAAATTAAT
>MU185052.1:111246-123912 GCA_016904865.1 Pissodes strobi
AAATTAAATTTTGGGAGCGTATGACAAAAAATAGTGTTTGTCACACGTACCTAAATGAAGTTTTTCAAGACTCATCTGCTATTCCGCAATGATTCGTCCTGAAAAACTCCATTTTAGGTACTTGTAACAAAAATAACTATTAAATTCAACCGTCCCTTAAAAATAAGTTGTGCTATGGATCCAAATACACTGCGAATATAATAATTAATAAATAATACTTTTGACTGTTCGTTTAATTTAAGATATGCTTTTTTATCATCTAAAATCCATTTAAAATGATTTTAAATTGCAAAATTGTATATAAAACCGTCCTAGCGGCCAGAATCGGTTTACACACTTTCGTCTCATTTGCCGAGTTTTATCCTCATACCGCCGCGTAAGATGATTACACATCAATAAGTTGGAACTAATGGAAAGTTATTTGAACGACTAACCAAAAGCGACTCGAAATAGCCAAAACGGACTAAACAGAATCAGAACAGGTTAAAAATATTAGATACAGTAACGTTATGGCTAATTATATATTAATAGATGTTTCTATCTAAAAGAGTAATTTTGGCGGTTTTCATATCTGCACATTTCTGATGTGTAAACATCTTACGCGCAATTGGGACGGAATGTGTAAACCGATTGACATTATAAGCCGTCGCATTGAGGAGCAAGCTAATCCAGGAGGTCCGTGAAGGATTTTTATACAATTTTGCCATTTAGAATTGGTTTTAAACGGATTTTAGACCATATAAAAGCATATTTTAAATTAAACGAACCGTCAAAAGTATTATTCAGATGCCCAGACATTTAAAACAACATTCAGTCATGACCCTCTTCCATAATTTTCCTTCTATAAGTTTGGTTTTTTAATGGACGGTTGAATTTAAAATGAATTTTCCCTTTAAAATCCAGGACAAATTCGTTCGAAGCCACGGCTATCGTCCTAAAAGAGTCCGAATTTCCGGATTTTTATACAATTGTGTCATTTAAAATCGTTTTTAAACGGATTTTAGATGATAAAAAGCATATTATTATTTTAAATTAAACGAACTGTCAAAAGTTATATTCAGATGTTCAGACGTTTAAAACAATATTGAGTCATAGCCCTCTTCCAAAATTTGCAAAATTTAATTATTGCTGGTATAATAATAAGCTTTGTAGATTTTCGTGTCGAATGTATGCAGTAAATTAATCCACAGCAGAGTGCTATAGACGATCTCAACTCTCCCCCCTCCAATTTTTTGCTCCTTCACTCCGCCCACTTGGTCATAAGTGTATTCGACCTTGAATGACATTGACCTAAATGTCCTTGACATTTGACCTTGAATGTCCTTGAGTTTTTGTTGAAGGTCGCGCATACGACCTTGGGATTGCTCCAAGCGTGTATGATCTTGAACGTCCTTGGGACTGTTTTGTGGTGTCTTTTACCTTAAATGACATTGAGATAATTTAATCTTGAATGCCTTTGAGTTTTTGATGTGTTTACGCGGCGGTATGAGGGTAAATATCGGCAAATGGGACGGAAATGTGTAAATCGATTCTAGCCGCTAGGACTGTACTATATACAATTTTGCCATTTAAAATCGTTTTAAACGGATTTTAGACGATAAAAAAGCATATTATTATTTTAAATTAAACGAACTGTCAAAAGTATTATTCAGATGCCCAGACGTTTAAAACAGTAAAATTTGTAAAAGCTAGTTATTGACTGTTCCAAATCAAAGGATGTCGGCCCAAGATTATAAGGTAAATATGCTGTGTCCATATGTTGATGTTATTCCTGGTGGCATTAGATTTTTCGTGTCGAATTTGTGCAGTGAATTAATTCGCTCCGAAGCTGCCAGTGCGTATTATTAAAGAATCCTAACTAATATTATAAATGCGAATGTTTTTGTTTTTATTCTATGAACAAGCTAAAATGTACAGGTAACGGCCATATAGCACGTTGAAAATGCCAGTTCTCGTCCGATCACCGAAGTTAAGCAACGTCGGGCGTGATGGTAACTTGGATAGGTTACCGCTTGGGAACATAACTTGCTGTTGTCATTTTTTTACAACCGATGTCGTTATAGGATATGTTTACATATCAGTCTTGAGTACTAGCAGACTCGCTTAAATTTTTTTTATTTATTTTTGTTTTAATTATGATAATGTTTAATATTATTGCTAAAAATGCATTTCTTTAATTATATACCTATATTATAAACAATCGTGTGTTTATATTTTTACTTTTTTAAACTCTGCTTTTGGAAACCATATGAATTTCAACGCAAATCACATTTTTACGTTTTTATTTATCATTGTCAATGTCTCCCCGGTTGCATCTTTGCGAAGGACTGTGAATTTTTGTATTGTTAATTCAAAATATTAATTTGTAAAATCGAACAGGGCGAAGCTTCGACAACTTTTGCCCCCCCCCCCCCCCCCCTGCAAAAAAAAAGACATTTAACTGTGGGTGAACATGCTTTGGTAAAAACCGTGTATGCGTGTTTGTTAAACGAAGTTATTGATAACGTTGCAGTTGATAATTGGCAGAAGTGTATCGAACATGTCATAAAACAAAAAATGTAGGATTTGGATACTACAGTCGAAGTTATAGTTGAACCTTTTATTATCAATGTTGATTCCGAAAGTAGTGATAGTAATGATTCTGAATCAAATTCTCATCAAACCTCCGATAACGAGTAGCAAACTTAAAATTTTATTGATTTTTGATGTAAACTTTCGATGCAACTATCAATATGGTATTTTATGATAAGAAAAACCCCTTATAATCCAAGACTCTTTTTTTCCTAGCCTTAATGAATACATATTACTATTTGTTTGTAGTACAATTTTGTTGCTTATTACTAGACTTAGGAATAATTTTGAATATACGTTTTTATGCATATTTTAAACTAAAATCATGCATATTTATGTGCATAAACTTTATTTTTTTAAGTGGATATTTGCCTAAGTCTACTTATTACTATTCCATTATATAGTTATTATAACCTATTAATTTACAAAGCAATTATTGTATCCGCCACTGGAATTTCCTTCTTTGTTCCCTTACCTCTCGTGGCGCGCCTTAAAACTAAAAATTAGAGGTGTAATGGAATAGCTTTTCCTTGTACCTAGTATGACCAGCTCCTGTTCCCATCACAAACCTATTACAAATACCTGTTCCAGTTCCAAACTATTACTTCTTAAGACAAGACTAAGGAGGGCTAGAAGTAAGGAGAGCAATCGACAATGGCCGAAATTCGGATTTCTGGTCATACTACTCATACTTTTGTAATAGTTCACAAGTTTGCCATAGTTGGCGCTGCGATTCCATGCGCTACGTTTTTAACACGGTCACAAACAATATAGCTACGCAACAGACGGCTGGTCATAATGACAAGAAATGAAACGGTGATCTGGCGAACGCCGAATCTCTATCATACTTAAAGAGATGGCACTACACGCAGCGAACGACGTAAATTTAATTTTCCCTGAAAATTTACTCCCAGCAGCCGATCGCCGTTTCTGCACTGTTGCCGATATCGTTCGATTCAAATAATAGGATGCGTGGATAGCGCGTAGCTATTTGCGGTGGAAGAAACAAATTCATGGAAGGGTTGTCGCGATCCGCGAGTGAGGAGCCAACTGCAGCTGTGTCACAATGTCACAAACAACTAATTTGTTTGTGGCTGTGTGCAACTGCTGTCTGGTGACTGGGTTTCCCGGTCATTTCGGGAGCCGCAAAATTAATATTTATTTACATTTCTAAAAATACTTATAGAGGCATAATAATTAAGAAAGGAAGATCTATAAAAATATTGAATAGCATTTGCATGGGCTTGCTGTTACGCTTGATGGTGTGAAAACTATTTTATGACTGTGAGCAGGAATATTCTCATTCATATCTACACATATTTTCCATTTTGTAGCATGGCTGGTAATACATATAAATATTTCAATTGTGGAAAATCTAAGCTGCGTGATGGGGTTAGAATGTTTAGGTTTCCATATAAAATCCTGGATTGTGTAGGACATGGGTTCTTCGGTGGGATACGTAAAAATATAGTAGCTAAAAATAGTAGTATCGCTAGGACAACGCAGTCTCGATTAAAGTATATATAATAATAGTAGATAGAATTAACATTCAAGATTTAAGTAGTTGTAGAGGTTAATATTAATAAAACTAATTAGGTAATTTATATCACTTATTGATAGATTGATTGTATTGTAATCGGTCATCATTGATATTGCTGTTAACTTTTTCAAAAATGCAAACTTTTGGTTACGATTTGTGATGTTACAATCGTCGGGCGAGTACGAAAGCCTATATTTTCAATATAAAAATGACTATTACCAACAACTTGAAGGCACGGCAATGGGCAACTGTTTATCACCGTTCTTAGCTAATCTTTTCATGAGTAAATTTGAAAATGAAATAAGCCAAGAGTTCGAATATTTTCCAAGGGTATGGTACAGGTATGTGGATGACATTTTCGCGATATTCGACACAAAAACCGCTAATATTGAAGATTTTGTAACAAAACTAAACAACCGTTTCCCCACCATCAAATTTACTTATGAAGTCGAGAACAATGGCCAACTACCTTTCTTGGATACTTTAGTGATTAGGAACGATAATAACACATTAGAATTTGATATTTACAGGAAAAATACTGCCACTAACCGATATATTCCTAATGATTCCTTCCACTGCGACCAACATAAAATGGCCAGCTTTAATTTTTTAGTACACCGTATGGTTAACTTTCCTCTTAGCAGAGAAAGATTTAATAAGGAAAAGGAAACAATTAGGAATATAGCGGAAGTTAATGGTTTCAATACAAACTTAATAAATAGACTAATTAATAGGCATTTGTTTAGAAAGACCATTCGTGATTCCACTTCTTTTGTTAATCAAGAAGAAAATACGAAATATGTTTCGATACCGTATAATCCTCAGTATACTAGAGGACTCCAAAAAGTTTTTAGGGAAGTAGGTTTAAAATTAGTATACCAGACTCAGTTTAACATTAAGAAACTATTAGGTGGTCCAAAGGACAAAATTGAAATGTTAGAAAGAAGTGGAATATATGAAATTGGATCTATGGATTGTAACCAAAAATATGTTGGGCAAACTAGACGATCTATACAGACGAGATTCAAAGAACATATAGCTCATTTAAAGTATGGTCGAACAGAAAAATCAAGTGTTGCCGAGCATGCTTTTGATAATAATCATAGAATAACAATAAAAAATTTAAAATTAATTCATAATATAACTGATAGGAGATTATTAGACGCATATGAAAGTATGGAAATTATTAAATGTAAGAATAGTTTAAATAGAGATAGAGGGCCTATTCCGTATAGTCCATTGTATTGGTTAATCCAGCGTGACTAGTGGGATTCCAGGATTCGTTCTTTTTAGTTCCGCTTGATTGAGCAAACAGTAGTATAAAAGGGAGTTAGGTAGATTTTAATTTTAGTCTTAATCATCTCCTGATGATGCTAACATGGTTAGCGAAACGCGCGTCGAGTGCAAAAATTCTGTTTCGGTATTGTCGATAAAGCTCTGTTTTAACGAAAGCCTATGTAAAGTTCAATGCGGTCAATTCTTGGCTTCACTAATTATTTTAGAGACAAAACTTTCGAAGATTAAATGAAAAAGCTATGTAATTTGAATATGATATTTTAAACTATTATTATTTCTACGGTGTTTTTATTATCAATCATTAATATGTACCTGGTTCGCAAACGAAAAGTTTGAGAAATTATTTCAACGGTTTACTTTTACCTGGTTTACTGGAAAAAACTTGGATTTATTATTTAAGCAAAGCTTTTTTTAATGCTTTTCCACGAGTTCTAATTAATAGTTTTTGCCTAAAATAATAATAAAATTAGGGAAAACAGTAATTGACCCTTTGATAAGTTCGACGAACTGAACCCGATATTGAGATCTGACGTCTGGGAGGAGTCTAATCGGTCACGTCACAACAGGGCGGAAGCAAGCTGCAATATTATACAAAAATAGTGTGGTGATAAGTGAATTTTCAAAAAAATGTTATTAACTTTGGAAGCTATCTGTGAACATGCGGGAACAAATCTCTCCCAGAGATGTTTTGTAGAGGGTGAAAGAGTACTTCAAGCGGGACATAGTATAAAATGTGAGATTTATAACTAAACAAGTAGTAGCTCTGACACTCATCTCAAAGCATTCTGTCTACAAACATCACATTTGAGAGAAAAACCACATGAAATAAACGTTGTGACTGATTCGATTGGCAAGATTTTACAGTGCAAGTCTTCTTGTAAGGCTGGTTTAGGAGAAAAATGTAAACTGGTAAAATGTAATCCTCTTTCCTGAAATGCTGAGAACACACTTTCAGCGATGGTTTGTACTCATGTACTTTTAAAGAAATTTGCCATGCTTGCAGACGATCCATTTCCTCCAAACTACCAAAAAGGTTACTTCGATTCACCACGACCTACGCCTTCATTTGGTCTTGGAAAACGATGAAATCTGAGTGATAAATCCGTGCTTGCTGTACTTTTACAGTTTTTCACACAACACTTATCACGATCAATGAAATTTCTACGATCGCGAAACATGTTTTAATGCTTTTTTAGTACAATTCGAGCTCAACTAGACGTACTGACACGTGGATGCGCAGCATATAATGCAGCTTGGCTCATTTCATTTTTCGACCACCAGGTGTCGCAGCAACATGCGTCACATCCCAATAGGTATAATTAGAGATGGCAATAAAAATTTAATAATCGATTAATCGATCATTTGATTAATCGAATAATACTAATCGATTTTGGATTAAAATCGATAGAAAATAATCGATTAATTGACCATTCGATTAATCGGATATTGATACTTAAATTTTTAAAATACTATACACAAAACTGATTAAATTTTAATAGGCACATAATTAATGGATAGAAGAACATAAATGGATGAAAAATGAGAAGATTTATTAATATTACTTATTAAAGACCTAATCTTACTAACATTACATTTACTAATAATTATTAAATTATAATTTTTTTAGCCAAGGGTTCAAAATTAGAAGTTAAGAGTGTTAAGACAGTCTCTTTGTAATGAACCTATTCCTCTTCTCCGTAGCTGTTGCCCCAGCCTTTGAGAACTATCTCTCAGATGGTTGTAATCATATACATCGTATATGGTTGTAATACTGTTTACGTTAGACTTGGAGCTAGCGCTAGCACTGCACCTAAAGAGCCCAATGTATTATTTCACTTCACGCATGACCCTCCCCTCGCTACGGGGGCTCAAAGAACAGGAACTATCCCAAGGCATGCCCAAAATGAAGAAAAAATGCCTTTTACAAACTAACCTTAAAAATAATAAAAAAAAAACCGATAGGAATTGAACCTCGGGCCGCCGCAAGGTTAACCACTAAACCACCATAGCGCTCCCAATTCATTGCACCGTAAAGGCCGGTAAACTGAAGGCTGTGTCGGTGCCGTGCTAGATCTAGCTCTAAATCGTTTATGTTGCGTTTTTGAATTCGAATCCACCATCAATTGATCGAGACCGTTCCATTCAGTACTAACGTAATAAGCACAACAGAGCAAGTAGCGTCTTCCGACAGTGGCCTGTTTTGAACTTTTCTGTTCGGTTCCACGACGCGACCCGACATTGGTCGAATCGGCAGAATTACCCATGTCTTCGCGGTATACTAAATTGCTTCCAAGGGTCTGGTAGCTCAGTGGTTAGATAGTGGGTTTGTGATGTGAAGATTGGTGGTTTCATCCCCGTCAGTGCCGAGCTTTGTTTTTAATTATTTTTAACGTTATGTTTGTAAAATGCTTTTTTCTTAATTTTGTGGTAGACTGGGTTAGTTTTGTCTGGTTGCGCCCCAGAGCGAGCAAAGAGAGCGGAGGGCCATGCGAAATAACTTAATTATTGCCGACATTCGGCAAAGGTCGCCGAAGGTCACCAGCAAAGTTCAAGCCAGACCGCTGTCTGAAGACGCTAACAACAGTAGTAACCATCGTCTCACTTCCGATTCGACTTCGGTCGAGTGTAGACGCGTTCGGTGACGGCTCTTTGAGCGCCTTTGGTACAGACCATTGAGCGAACACGTGGCAAACGTTTAGTGACCGTTTTTCTCCCCGAGGTAGAACCGGACGTCCCAGCCAGCGTAGTCTGTGCCTTTCATGGAATTATAGCCAGAAGAAATACCTATTCACGCCGGGGGCAGCCGGAAGCTGCCGTAGGACCATTTCTAGCTGTGCCCTTCATAGATTTTAGTTTTGTGCAATAGTCGGGAGCACCAGGGGCATATGCCCGACATACTGGAGCTCCTCCCCAGAATACAAGGCCCCTCAAACTGGAACCACGTGTAACGCAAGCACAAGGGTAGCTGTGTCTCTGCCTAAGCGCAGGACCGAGGGGTGGGCTGGCAAGTTGGTCGCAAGATCAGAGCCATTTTTCATATCACACACACACACAACAATCGTCTAAGGTAGTAACAGAGCACAGAAACAGACCTATTCGGATCTCTTCGGTTCCAATCGCGAAGTAGCAGTAGTAATGTAAATCAAATTAAATTTCCTACGATTAGTTTATATAAAAGATAACTAAAAAGAAGTTTCGATTAATATGAAATTAATCGATTAATTACTAATTAATTGAAATAAAAAATATCATATGATTAATCGATTAATCGAAACAAATTAATCGATTATTCATTCATTTGATTAAATCGCTGCCATCTCTAGGTATAATATGTATGCGTTACCAAGGTAAATATCTGTATCTCTAGATGTTTTTGCTAATCCTTGCATTCATACTTAGATCATATTATAAACTAACATTCATGTCATTGGACCTTAGATAACCAATCAAACATAATATTTAAGTAGGTAGATACCTACCTAATCAATTTTTAATGCTATATAAATAATAAATTAAATGATGCATGGTCATGCATCAATCAATCAAATATAGGAACTTCTGCTTGTCCCGAAACGTAAAAATATCATTAATTAGCAAAAAAAATTACCATACATGCAAAATTTTTTAAAAAGTACAAAAACCTCAAGAATAAAAGTAACTTCAGCGGGAAAAGAACTTTTATTTATAAGGTTATGTAAAATATGTTTTACATTTTTGCGTGTCCAGTATAGTTTTTACTGAAAACTAATAATTTTTTAACGTTTTAGGACAAGTAAAGGTGAATCTTTTCTTCGAAAATGCACAAATAAAACAGTTCTTCTTCTTTCTGAGTCAATCTATGGACATACTGTGTGTATTGTATTAAATTGGCTATTTATTCATATCTACCCTCGCTCACAAACATTCATGTTCCGTTCTGTAATTTAAAAAAATCCTTATATAGCGCAACCGATAACTCCCGTAGGGCAATTTGCAATTAATTCCGGGGGAGATTCGAGGTAGGGGGTGTTTTATCATTCTTTTTCTTTAAAGGTGTACCCAGATTTTCTTCATTACCACATCACGACAAAACTTCCGAATTGCAATCTTCGATTATTTCCTGTGGATTCAAACCAGATCGTTTTCATCCCCTTAAATCTTTACAGGTGTTGATTCTGTTGTTTTTAACTTAATTCAGAATTAACCCACTAGAAAATCCTCGCGGTGATATTTTCAAGGATTTCCTGTAAATTAAAAGGGAAATGTTTCTATCTTCCCAATGCTTCTGGGGTTAATTTGCGACTTTTTCATTATTTTATTCAGATCCAGTGCACTCAAAAACACTCGAACCGCATTTTTAAATTATTTCCTGTATAAATTCAAAATGAAGTGTTTTCATCTTCGCAACTCGTCAAATGTTGATCCCAGATTATTTAATTTTTTATTCAGACATAGCGCACCTGAAAACCACCGGTCTGCAATCTACTCGATTATTTTTTGTACAGGTTTAAAAGGGAGTGTTTTCATCCCTACAAGTCTCAAAGCTTGATCTCAATTATTTTCATTATTTTATTCATATTCAGAGCGTAGTTATTTCCTATAGAGATTCAAAAAAGGGGTGTTTTCATCCCCGCGACTTTTAAAACAAATTTATGTAATTATTTCACTCAGATTCAACGGATTGGAGAACCCCCGGAGTGCATTGTATCCTGTAAAGATTCATGAGATAGTGCTTTCATCTCCCTTATAGCTCTTCAGGGATCGTTCACTAATTTTTTTTCATTATTTAATTCAACCATTTTCTGTAGATATTTCAAAAATGGCTGTTTCCATCTACTCAACTTTTTAGGGGTATATCTTATTTTTGATGTGTAAACATCTTACCCGGCGATATGAGGGTAAATCTCGGCAAATGGGACGAAAATGCGCAAAAGAATGGCGAATACAATTTTTCCATTTAAAATCGTTTTAAATGCATTTTAGACCATAAAAAAACATATTTTAAATTAAACGAACCGTCAAAAGTATTATTTTTAATTATGATATTCGCAGTGTATTTGGATCCATAGCACAGCTTATTTTTAATGGACGGTTGAATTTAAAATGAATTTTCGCTTCAAAATCCACGACAAATTCGTCCGAAGCCACGGCTATCGTCCTAAAAATGTCCGAATTTTCGGATTTTTATACAATTTTGCCATTTAAAATCGTTTTTAAACGGATTTTAGACGATAAAAGAGTATATTATTATTTGAAATTAAACGAACTGTCAAAAGTATTATTCGGATGCCCAGACGTTTAAAACAATATTGAATCATGGCCCTCTTATAAAATTTGCAAAATTTGGTTATTGACTTTCCCAAATCAAGATGACTACGTAAATATGAAATAAGCTGTGTCCATATGTTGATGTTATTTCTGGTGGCATTAGATTTTCGTGTCGATTTTGTGCAGTGAATTAATCCACTCCGAAGCTGCCAGTAAGTATTATTAAAGAATCCTAACTAATATTAGGTTTATTCTAGCAGCGATTTCAAACGGTACAAGCCATCCGGAGTTTGCGCATAGCAATATAACCGACACTTATATCGCTATGCGCAAACTCCGGATTTCTTTGTACCGTTTGAAATCACTGCTAGAACAAACCTATTATAAATGCGAATGTGTTTGTTTTTATTCTATGAACAAACTAAAATGTACAGGTAACGGCCATAGCACGTGGAAAATATCAGTTCTCGTCAGTGTTGCCATTTGTAGCGACTTGTCACGAAAATAGCGACTTTTTGATTACTCTGAGACATAGCGGCGATTTACAAAAACAAGCCTATTTGTAGCGACTTTTTAGAATTTTGAATTAGGTTAGGAAGTTTTGTTAATTATTGTTTTACGATTTGGAATTATCGTATTTATCTTCATATTCAAATTATAATTGAGGACCGGGAACAACTGTCATGTCTGCTCTATCGGCTCGGCTGGATTAAATCGCATCAGTTGTGGTCCGATTAGCGCTAGCTCCCAAGATGCATTCCGTTTACTATTGGTTGAAACAATTGGGCGGGGCTTGGAATATGTTAGCTGACTTGACAATGCTTGTGTCTAACGCAATTCAGCGATAAAGCACACAATTTAAAGCGCTGCATTCAGCGCTTTCGATTCTGTTAGACGGCTTTTGAGGTGGAGCAGAGTGTCTGACCGACTGTCATAATTTATTTGTACTGTAGAAACAAAACAAAATAATAATTGACCAATTTTTCAGTATGAACGATTTTATTTTGGAATTATTTACGAAAGATACATCTTCAGAGTTATATAACTCCGTAACTAGTTATTTTTTGGTTCTTTAATAACGAATTTTAAAAAAAAACATTAAATTCAATTGACAGAGAACTTTATTACTCGATGTTACAACGAAAGCTAAGTACTAGGTCGAACAAAGTCAAGTAAAAAGTTGTTGTTGCAAACAGGTGCACCTATATTTATAACCTTCGGTGCATCTCGGTGCATTGAGTACATTGCGATAAGAAACTGCTGACTCCACGGTTCTCACGGCTTCTGGGGACCATTGGCGTATCATAACTCCTCCACCCTTAGAGGAAAATCCGGGGGGTAACCACTGGATTGGAGGGAGGCATGGCTTGTAGGGGTACTTCTGCATCTCCATCCTGGTTTTCGGCAATCGGTACTTCTTTTTTCTTAAGTCTTCTTCTTACATAAATGACAGCAAAAACAATAATAGCTAATAGGAGTAAAATACAAATTATTATTAACCAAATATTGTTATTCTGTCCAAAAATGTCATCGTTTGAAATATTGTTTAATTTTTGTTTTTGAGTATCGAGCGCACTTCTTACATTTTTAAGTTCGTCCATGTTAATGCTATTTATTTTAATTGGTTTTATATTTGAAGTATCTTGCTCGAAATAAAAGTCACTTTTAACATTTAGTTTTGGCAGTTCAATATTCTTAAAATGATTTTGGATATTTTGATAGTTTTTTATTTTTATATTACCGATTTGCACTTCACAATCAGAGTCAATGTCTATTAGAAATGTTCCATTAATTATTTTATTTTCGCGATTATTTCCGCATTTTTCTCTTAAAATATTCGAATTAGGCGAAATTATTATCCAGTTATTATTTTCTAACTTTTGAACTTTCACTCACTTGGACTGGTAAAAATTGACAATTTGAAGGACTTTCCGTAAAGCTTAATAATTGTACTTCGCAAGGGGCATCTTCTTCCTTAATTTGAATTGGATTATTTCCTTGGCAAATATATT